>PVKZ01003691.1:0-11458 GCA_004027375.1 Macroglossus sobrinus | reverse complement strand
ACAACTGCAGAGGCCACAGCTGGCTGCACCAAGGGGCTGTGGCCCACTGCTTGCGGGGCAGCAGCCACAAAGGTGTCCCTCAGCCCTGCGGGGGCAGGGGACATTACTACACAGCCTGGATCTCCGGAGGCCAAGAGTTTTGCCCCACCTGGGGAAAAGCCTCAAATTGTTCCCCTCTGCTATAGAAAGAAAAAGCACCATAAGCAGCTTCACAGCACAAACTGTGAAATTAAGCAAGGTAGACAGCCGCTTTCTGGACCTGGCTGTCCTGTGGGATTTGGTGCTTGAAGTCACCAAACCCTCCAGAAGAAGCCAGGCTTCTCCAGATGGCTGTCCCCTCCTATGCACTTGTCTTCCCCCATGTCGCCCCCTCCATCTGGGACCTCCTTCCCTTGCATTTGCCAGTGTCCACACAATACCTAGGAGTAGCAGGTGCTTAATAACTATTTACTGAATGAATGAATGAAGCCCCAGCTGTCAAATTCCTACCCATGAGCAGTTAATCCTGCTACCAGAGAGTGGGGGTCCTCCCCAAGCACGTTGTCCAGATTCTTGATGTCTCGAACAAAGAATCGAGCAAGACACTGAAATACAGAAGAAAAGAAAACTTTATTAGCAGGGAAAGTATACTTCCAGACATGGAAGCGAGCCTGAGCAAGAGAAGTGTGGCTCGGAAGGCCTGGTGACAAGGCCTTTGGGGTTTTTATCCCTATTGGCTGTGGGTGGTGACTTTTTTTTAGAGGGATGGACTTTCTTGATTGACAATTTAGATCGACAGGACTCAGTGATTCATCATTTGCTCCCTGCGCATGTTCGTTCCCAGAATTCAGTCTGTTATAATGATATTAATGAATTTCTGGGCATAGGCATCATATTGTAATGACAGTATAATGAGGCTCAGGTGAGTTGAAGGTTGAGTGACTGGCTTAATTAAACTGGCACCTGACTCTCTGCTTACTTGTTTCCTTCTGGAAGTTACTTTGGGCCTAAAAATGCCTTCTGGTTTGCTTAATAATTGTGGACAGATTAGGGCGGACCCCTTCTGCGATGGGATGACCTCAGTGTCTTTGCAGGCAGACCCGAAGCCCCCTAACTTTCCTGCCTAACTCTTTTCTAAGAGCCATGAACCCCCTTGTTATTAGTATGGATGTTGGGGGACGGGAGGTCTCTTCCTCTGTATCTGCTTCCTGCTGAGAAGGGCGTAGTCCCTGCCTACTGGGGTTTCATGGAGCTCTTTCCCTTTCTGCCTCAGTCAGGTTGGAGTCTTGGGTTTCCTGCTGAAGTGCCACCTCAGTCCCTAGACAAGGAAAAGAAGATACAAACTCATTATTTAAATCATACCTCTATTAATTTCAATTATTGATTTGCCTATTAAGCGAGTAAAGGGAAACAGGCTTGGTTAATATATTTCTTAAAGAGCATAAAAGACCTTTGGCCTAACGTCCCCTCCCCTCCCAGAGTCTAAGGGCCCTGTCTGGCCTAACAACATTTCGGCTAACAATGGGCCAATGACCCTTATCAGCAGCCAGGGGATCTGGGTCACCAGTTTCGGGGCCTTTTTCCTAAAGAAAAGAGAGGAGAAAACTTAACTAGGTGTACTAAAAAAATGAAGCGATGTCCCATATCATTTCCTGCGAGAAGGTTAAGAACTCCGCAGGTGACGTTCCGTCCCATTTCCTCCCTCCGCTCGTGGCCTGGCTTCCTACACCTCCCTGTCGCCCTGTTGCAAATGATTGCTGCGTATGAGTCTGCCACCCCCATTAGAGTGTCAGCTTCAGGGAGGCAGACCCCTGTCTTATTCATCTTTGTACCCCTTCCTGCAGCTCTGAGGGTGGGCGCTGAGCCTGGCAAGCGGCTGATGTTCTAAGACCTATTTACTGATCGAGTTACTGAGTAAAACTGAAGAATGTGGCTCCAGTCCCTGAGGGCTCACCTTGCCACCCTCAGGACAGACAGAGGAATCCACTCCAGGTCTCCAGGAGGAGCCTCGAGAACACACAGGGGCTCCCCATGCCCACTGGGTAAGCCCACTATTCAAATCCACCTGTGAGTGTCCATAAAGTTTTAGAACAGGCTCCCTGCCGATCACTCCCGGATCACAAGGGGTCATTTTGACACCAGGATCACTTTGGCTTGAATTTCATCACCAGATAATGTCTCTAACCTCCCTCATCCTCCCTCCCTTATTTAATTCAATTCAATTCAATTCAACAAACCCAAATGGAAAGCTTACACCATGCACAGAACCACAGCACTTCCTAAAAGCCCAGGGAATTCCCACCTGCTTTCTCGTGTTTTCACTAACGGAGCCATTCCCCTCCGTGAAAACTCAGAAGCAGATTCACTCTGGCCGTATCCCCCACCCCCAGGGCCCGCCATCAACTGGGGCCTCCGCTGTTAAACTAAAAGTAAAGGCCAAAGTGAGATCTCAAGCATTTATCTGAGATCCAAAAGAATCGCTATCCCGGAAGCGCTGACTTAGGAGAAGCCCAGAGAGATGAGGGGGCAAAGGCCAGGGGCATTTAGGAGAAAGGGAAGGGGGACAGTTACAGCAGAAGAAGGAAGGCATTGCTTAGGTGCAGGTAAGCTAGCTGCCCTGTTTTAAGTTTCAAGCTTTGAGGGGTGAGACAAGCAAGGCAGTTAGCTCCTCTTGGAAGGCAGCTCCAACTCCATTTTATAAAGTGTCTGAATTTGCGTTATTTTTTCACCCTGGGATTATTGCTGAAGCTCGAGATCTTCTGTGTTGGACCTGAAATGGATCAGGACCCAAGAGACAAAGCTTAAAACGGGTCAGAGAGACACAAACTCTGCCTCTAACAGTAACTTCAAAAACAAGAATAACGCTGCTATTGACAACATGCTTTCTGGGGCCTGGGTACTGTTTTTATGTATCCCGTTCACGTGCCTCGTTCATGCTCGCAACACTCCCGCAGGTATGCGTGGATTACAAGCCCGTTTACAGATGAGGACGCTGAGGCACAAACAGGCAGTGAGATGGCAGTCCGGGAAATCGGAAGTGTGCTTGAAGGTGGAGGGGGTAGTGGCGATTCGTGCTTCATTACACGAATGACATGAAATCCCGGCCAAAGTGAGATCTCAAGCATTTATTTGAGATCCAAAAGAATCGCTTTCCCTTTGGGAAAGATCTGGGGTGCAACTCTTCTGCACCCGAGACTTGCTCCTTCAGCACACTGAATGGCTCACCAAGGCCTCGGGGAGTCTCGCTCCCCCTCTTGTCAGCAGGCAGCTGAGCTGTGCACTCTCTGCAACACAGAGTCACCTGACCACAAGCCCTTCCAGAGCGATTCTTTCCTGAAAACTGTGCCTCTGGAGTGACTGCGGAGCAGCAGGGCAGGGAGGGTCGAGAAGACAGGAGTCCCCTGGAGACCAGGAAGGAGCTGTCCCCAGCAGGGACCTGCCTCTCACGCCCAGATATGGGCTCGGAAAAGGAAGGGGACTGAGCAAAGACAGGATGTGGGCTGAGGGGAGATTCTGGCCCAGGCAGTGCTGGAGCCAACAGGCCACATGCAAAGATGGCGAATGAGTGAATGGAAAATTAGGTGCCTTTTCCCATATCCTGGTGCCCTGGGAAGCAGCCTGTCTGCACGATGGCCCTGGGGAGCGAGCGGGAGGGCGCGGGGTGGACGGGCACTCTGCGTGGGCTCTAATGGGACTGAGAAGCATGCAGAGCAGATCCATATTGCCAGCGTTCTCACTTAAAAGTCCAATTATTCATTACTCATTCAATAGCGTGGGAAAAAAAGGGAAGATTGTTCCAGATTAAAAGGGGAAGGTGAGGACCTCGGGAGAATCCCCTTTCAAACAAGCCAACTGTGAAAGCACATTCTGAAGTCAGTCGGGGAGATTTGACTATAGATCGGTTATTAGATGTGATTAAAGGATCATTGTTAATTTTGTTAGGTCATGTAACAAACAATACTGTGGCTGTGTAATCAAACGCCCTTTCTTCGAGATGCATAATATAGGTTAAAATGTCATAACATCCGCTATTTACGTCAGCAAAACATGATCAAACGGATACGGTAAAACATTAAAAACTGTTCAGTCTAATTGATAACCTATGAGGCTTCGGTGGGGCCTGACACTGTCTTTTCTGAAGTACAGAGAGGGGTCAGGGGGTGTCTGGACTGTCCACGGTCGCTTATATCATGCTCAAGGTCAAGCCAGCCCATAAAGAGAGGGAATGAGCAGTGCATGAAGGGGGAGGTGGATGGGGGCATGGGGTCCCACGGGAGAAGGGCAGAAACGCCGTGGGCGCCGTGTGGCAGGATGGCCGTGCCCTGGATTCAGAGCCAGATGCAATTCATTGCAGGACTGAGACCCACGGAAACCTGGAACCTCTAAAGCTGAGAAGATGCTGGGCATCCGAGGAGCCAGGCAGCTCGAAGTGACAAGAGGGCAGCCAGCCTGGTCAGGCAGAAAGAGCACCGCTGGCCAGGGAGGGAAGGTTTTGCTCCGTGGACCCACTGCCCGCCTCAGAGGAGCATTTGGCTGCAGAGAGGAGGCCGGGAGCCAGGGCGAGAGGGAGCACCCGGCAGTGGCGGCAGCATCCCCCTGCAGAGCCAGACTGCCGAGACCCCGGCGTTGTCACGTTGTCACCACCCTGGGCAGGTAGGGCCCCCTTCTGCCTGTGGAGGGGCTGTCTGCCAGCTTCACCCAGCCCTGCCTGAAGCTGCTCCTGTGATTCTGCATAATTACGCAAAGCCCTGCCTCTGGCCGGTGGATGTGAGGAGAAAGCTAATAATCCAGGACTCTGAGCTCTCAGCTCCTGCAGGAAAGGGGATTCGCCAGAGGTGGCCTTGCCGATGTGGAACGACCCAGAATATCGGTCCACAGTCACCGTCACCGCCTCCCATCCAAACGCCAGCTTCTGTGTTCCCTGAGGCCTCAGTTGAGTCGGGGGACGGCATGGCGGGCGGCCTGTGCTTCCTCGTGTTTACTAATGAGGGAACAAGCCGGGCCTTAAAGGGGGAGAAATGACTGGGCTCTGCAGGCTGGGGGGCCTCGGGGACCACAGAGGGACGGCGACGCAGACCCAGACCCGCAGCTGTCTTTCCAGGCTGACCCGAGCCTCACACACCAAGCTTCTTTACCCTCCTTACAGAAGACAGGGAACTCCGAAATTCTCTGCGCACCTCAAAGACCAGGTGACACAGGAGTCGGCCCACTGGCGTCAACTGCTCCCTCTGCTCTTGGCACTGTGGGGGTGAGGGAGGAGCCGGGGAGGGAGCCACTGACAGGGGACCCCGCGTCCTCTCCTGGCTCCCCAGCCCTTCACACCCACACACAGGCAGCTTAAACACATCTGCGCCTCAGCGGCTCCCGCCCGGGGCCTCTGCCAAGAACCGCTCTGAGCCCTCACTGTCTCTCTCTCCCGGGAGAGACAAAGTGAGGCCAGGGCTCCCGGGGGCCTGCTCATCTGCAGGGAAAGGGACACAGTTTCCATTCTGCGAGGGTCCACCTCGTGCAGGCGCTGTTCTAGGCTCCGGGAGAACTAGGAGATCACTCTGCACTCAGGCTATCACACCGGCGTGGCAAGGGGCCGGCCGCCTTCTGTCAAAGAAGAGTTGACATGCGATATCGTATCAGTCTCGGGTGGACAACACAGTGGCTCAGCATCTATGTACCCTACGACGTGGTCACCTCAGTCGAGTCCAGTTCCACACACAGGTATTTTGATGCTGCTGACTGTGTCCCCTACATGACATCCGTGACGTAGCCAAGTCAGTACCTCTTATGCCCCTTCACCTTTCATCCGCCCCCTGAGGAAGAGCCCGGTTGGGACCCCCATAGTGGGGGGGGTGTCCCTCACAGTGTCCCCAGCCTCACTTTCCCTTGACCTGTAGCTGAACAACAGATTGTGCCCAGCTGCTCCTGCCACAGGAAGTCACCCTGGAACTAACGGTTACTACCCTCCTGCTCACTGATCGCAATGCTTCTGGTCCAGGGTTCTTTCCAGACCCCTCCCATGTCTGTCCCGGTTGCCGACGGCACTGGAGAACCACGCTGGCAGGGGGCCGGCTCCATGGAGCATGACAGCCCCCCTCACTCCTGGAACCGCCACGTAGCCCCCAGAATAACGCCCAGATTCCCCCTTAAACCCCCTGAGCCGGACCGAGACACTGAGGCAGTGTTTGAAGGTGTTTGTTAGTTAACCTGCTGCCTTCTCCGATCACCGGTGTTCTGACAAGAAACTCACCCTGAACAGCCCAGCTCCCGTGTCCGTCCGTCTAGTGGCCGAGCGGCACGGGCAGCACGGGCTGGACTCGGATGCCCGCCGGTTTCACCCCCACCTCCCTCCCCTCTGGCCCCCACCAGTGTGTGCTCTGTACCCGGAGTCTGTTTCTCTGACAGGGCAAGTTCAGCATGGCCTGGGGGCCGTCCCAGGAGATCCACTCGGAGAAGTCCTGGACTCCACTCATTTCTCCTGAGATGCAGCCTCATCTCAGAGGCAATCGAGAAGCCACACCGAAAAGTGGCATCTCCCGTTGCCTTACCCTGGGTGAAGAAAGGAGCATAAAGCCAATTCTACGGTGTCTGAGAGGAAGGGTACGCAGCACTGGGATCTTTAACCTCTTCCTAGCTGTAAGGAGTCCCCAGGACAACCCCTACCTGGGACCCGAGACGCCCCCCAAATCAAGGCCATTTTGTAATGAGACCGTTTTTCTGGCTACCAGACTATCTCCCCAAAGTATTTCAGACCTGTAGGCCTTAAAAATAAAACTACAGGTTGCAAATTGAGGATAACATAGTAGTTGAAATTTAGGCGGCCATGCTATATCTGAAGCACAAGGGAGAATTGGTTTGTAGCATTTTATTTTTAAACAATGGGGTGGCATGGGGTGTCTGACTAATACCACCAGCTGGGCCTGCAGGGGTTGGCCGGGTGGTCTCTGGGAAGCCTGCAGGTGGCTGGACACACACCCACTGTGTCCCACCAACAGAAGTTCTGGCGACAACGCTCCCTCACACCCCACAACTGGACAAAGAAGGGTCCCTTTTCTTCTGGGCCCCACAGGCTGGTGAAACAAGTACATCTTCTTCCCCATCGTCAGATGAACTGAATGCTCTCCCTGCAGCGGTGACATCCCAGAGCTCACCTCTACCTGCAGTTGAGGACCTACCCCTTCCTCCCCACAGGCCTCGGGAGAATGGCAGGTGGCACGAAAGCTGAGTGGCGTCTTCGCATGGTTCCGAGCCCTGCTCCGTTCATCTAGCTCCGCCTCTGGAAGCCGAGAGAGAGTCCTCAATCAGACTGGTACAGCGGCCAAGGCGCTTACACGTGCTCTCTCTCCGATAGCTCTCCATATGGGCGGAATGTCTGTGTCCCTCAAATTCATTTGTTGAAACCCTATCCCCACCCCGCATGATGGTGTGAGGCAGTGGGGCCTTTAGGGTTACGTGAGGTCACGAGGGTGATTGGGGTTACGTGAGGTCACGAGGGTGATTGGGGGTACGTGAGGTCACGAGGGTGGGGCCCTGATGAACGGGGTCAGTGCCCTTTTAAGAATGATGAGAGAGCTCACCACCTCTCTCCGTGGTCCACGTCAGCATATGGCTGAGAAGTCAGCAGTCTAGACTTACTTAAAAGAGAGTCCTTAACAGAAGCCGAGCATGCTGGCTCCCCGACCTTGGACTTCCAGCCTCCGGGACTGTGAGACATAGAAGTCTGCTGTTTATAAGCGCCCCCAGTCTGTGGGACGTTGTTACAGCAGCCCGAGCTGACTCAGACATTCATCTTCCTTCACTCTTCATTTCTAAAGTCTGTGTTTGAGAACCAGCTTTGTCCCTGTCTACCCATTAGGACACTAGGCTGTGACATCTATTTTCTTGCCAACGAGATCCCTGTGTTCAGCTGTGAGCAGAACTAACCCAAACTGCATTTCCCCTCTAGCTATTTGTCAGGTGAGAATTCCCCTACACGAGAACTTTTCTTTAGACTCAGCAGACGCCCGATGTGTCAGCAGAGCACGTCGAAAGTGAGGGGCAAAGGCCTGTTTGCCCAGCAACCCGCCCGGCAGCCTGCGGGTGGCTGGACACACACCCACTGCGTCCCCACCCCCGGAACAGCTAGAGTCTGCTCCTTCCCAGAAAACGCCACGGGAAGCAGCTCGGTCTGAGGTAAGCCTCGCCTACGAAAACTCACACATGTTTTTCATCCTTCAGCAGCTTTGAGCCAAGTCATTTCCCAAAAACATCTTCTTTCCTAAATATGAAGAGTCCCGGGCACCCCCCAGGCTTGCGCGTCACAGGAGAAAGGCGGACACCATTCTGGCTCACGATTTTAATTGATTTCTGTCCCTGCAGTGGGCCCTGGGTCAGCCTCCATGCTGCCAAAAGAGACCCTGGGCTCTCCAACTGTCCCCCGTTAGGGACAGGCCGGGATCTCAGGGAACGATGATGGGCAAGAAAGAGGTGGATGACCGGTGAATGCCACGTGAGGATCAACGTTCACAAAACTCTAAAGAAGGGGGACAAAAGGAAGCGGGAAGCCTGGCGAGATGCGTCACCAATGTCCACAGCCCTGGGTCAGACCAGCGCACAGCACAGCACAGACACGGCAGCGGAAGGACGCAGGCGGGGCTGACCGCTCCTCAGGCCCCGGGTGACTTTCCCGGGCGTCCTCCTGCATGCCCCCGGGGACTGTGAGCTCGCCCCAGCCCCGTCCCCCGTCCTCCAGTAAGTGCCTTGCTAACCCCCACGCCAGAGCACTGTAGAAATGTGACCGAGGGAAAAGCTGAGACCCAGGGGGCCGCCAAAAATAGGTGTGTAGGGGTGTGTGTGTGTGTGTGTGTGCATGCGTGTGTGTGCGTGTGTGAGTGCGTGTGTGTGTGTGTGTGTGTGTAAAATGTATACACACACACATACACTCAGTGACAGGATCGACAGTCTCATCCAGTGGTCTGTGGGTTTCCCAGACGTCCGTTTCAGAAGGCCTTCCCTAGACACTGGAAACAGGTCAATCGTTCCACTTTAGGGAAGAAAAGAAAGCCCAGACCGTTTGGCAGGGCCGGGAATAACCCGGTCCTCCAGTTCCCCTGCCTCCCAAGCAGGTTGCAGGCAATGCCTGCCTCCTGGCCTGGAGCCCCCAAGGACACCCCACAGGCCAGGACAGGCATCTGCGGTGTGAGGCCGCAGCCCCCAACAGCGGAAGTGCTGTGGCCCTGTCTGCATAAAGGTTACGCGACTTGTAACAGTAAAGCGCTCACTTATCCTGCATCTGTATCCTAGCCTGTTGCCATCTCATTGTTTGCCTCTGATGCCCTCCATGGCAACCTGAAACATCCCGTCCTCGAAGTCACACACCTTCATTCGTGCCCACCACCCACGATGCCATTCAAATTGAAATGATCGCAAATGCAGCTGCAGCTTTATCTTTGGGATTCATAATTATAATAATAATAAATAATGAATGAAAACGTTTTAAAAACTGCAAAACAGACGATCACGCTCTTTCTCGCAGTGCCTGCCATAGATCACGTGTTGTGCCCACGTGGAGATAAGACCGGTCGATAGGAATAAACCCCGCGTTTCTAAGTGCCATCGGTGAGGGGTTCGCCCACGCTCCGGCCATTTACCTCAGCCAGATGGAGCTGGACAGTGCCGATCTGGTCCTCGTCCAGAAGCCTGGACAGTTCTAGAACACTGGAGAAGGAATGACATTAGATCGAGATGGTTCTGGACTTTGGAACTGAGTGCCGCCTCTGTCCACTCCATCCCACTTCCTCCGCCAGCCCCCCCAGCTGTCACCCAGCGGCGGGGACCCTGAAAAGCTGGATCCAGACCCCGTGCCCAGAGTGAGGGGCTTGGCAGCAGATGTCCCCCTGCCCAATAAACAGACTTTCAACTGTAAGCAGAGAGGGTTCCTTTGTCATCGCCACACTCAGAAGCTCTAGAAACTTTCAATTCTTCTAACAGAGGGAGGGGGAGGGCTGGGGTGTGGGACAGACGGCGTCTGCCCATCCGTAGGTGACACAGTCCTTTGGCTTCGTCTCTGGCTGCCTGGACTTGCCCCGTGAAGATTTGGCAACTCCCAGCCCTCAGTGGAGGGAAAACCCTCTCGCTTAAAAGTTTGCCTTGGCATGAGCCCAAGGCCAGGGGGCGGGGGACCTCTGCTGCCTCCCAGAGGGGCTCCCTGCCCCCTCCAGGAGGTGAAACCTGCTCTCAATATGACCCCCATGGAGACCGAGCTGTGGATAGACATGAAAAGCCACGCAAGGACCATTAGGAGGACTCATTCACCATGGCCCAGTGACTGCACATAGTAGGTGCACAACAATTCAGACAGCATCGTTTTCAGTCTCCAAAAAAAGGCAGCCTCTGCCCCCAAGAGTGGCCAGCTCCAGTGTCTGCCTCCCCTCACCCAAGCGAGCCACAGTTACCGAAGGCTGTCTGTTCTGCCCCCTGCCCCTCCCCACACCTCAGGATATATGAGACAGGGTCCAAGGAGAGAGTGACTCACCAAAAAGGGTCTCCAGGCGGGTCACTCAAGCAGCGAAGCCATCGAGGTCAACGCTGAGTGTGCTGCGCGCGTGGCTCAGGGTGATGGTTTCCTGGACCTGGGGTCGCTGTGGGTGAACCCTGCAGGCGGAGGGGCCCGCGTCACAGGTGAGTGGAAGGCTCGCCTCCGGCAAAACTGACCTTGCAGGGGCCAGGCCCCGCTCTGCCTCCTCCAAGGGACAGAAGCCTCTGGTCACCCACCCCTTCTCCGATGCGATGGCCACATTGGGACAGCCCCTCCCCAGCCTGGGGCAGGCCTGTGGCCCAGTACCAGCAGAGGCATCACGTTACTCGCTACAGCGAGAAAACGCAGAGGCTCAGGGACCCCCTCTCCTGCCACCTCCTCCACGGCCCCACCCTTTGTGATCGCCGTCACCGTCCCTGTAACAGGCGTAGACCTTGGGAAAAGTCCGGAGTATTTCACTACACGGAAGCCAGCAACGTTCCCGCTTCCCTCGGTCGAGGTGTCCAACAAATCTGTGTCGTCGCACTGACGTCCATTTTATTATAACTAAATGGGGCACATCTGAGTTCCGAGATCGGGTCCCCAGGACATGTCCCCACCTGCCTTCTTGAGGGCTGTCCTCATCTCACGGGCATCAATGGTCCCCAAGGGGTTATTATTGGTTTCCCGGTAGATCTCTTAAAGCAGGAGAGAAATTCCAGAAAAAAAAAAAAAAAAAAGAAAAGAAAAGAAAAAAAAAACAGCCGTTTGCGGCTCCTTCCAGAACAATCTCCCTCCACCCCACCGCGTCCCTAGAAGGCCAGGGACACCCTCGAGAGGAGACCTCACTGACCCCTCCAGGAGGCTCTCAGAGCGAAGACGAGAAGCCGGGCGGAGACCGGTGCGGGCCCCGCGGCCCTGAGGGAGGGGGCTCCAGGCAAGGCGCTGGCACAAGCGTCCCTCACAGCCAACTCAGGGCATCCGGAACGACGC
>PVKZ01003690.1:0-118691 GCA_004027375.1 Macroglossus sobrinus | reverse complement strand
AAACGCATCCCCTGCCTTCGTCCACGCCTCCATCCGCTGTTCCAAAGAAATCTCTCGAAATTTTTTAAATGATCCTCCAAGTCCCCATTGCTTCAGGATAAAATCCTTAGCTTGGGAAGAGACATCGGGTTCCAAATGATAAGTGCAGCACAGAGGACGATAGATAAAGGACCCTAACCCTCGAAAGCCCCGTGGAGCACACCGGGAGTGGAACCATGTGGCCCCGGCCGTCACACGGGTGCCAGGCTTTGGATGGGGCCCGCAAGTCACGCTGAGCATCTTTAGGAAATCAAGCCAGTTTCCTCGTCAGCGAAGTCGTGTTTATACAATTTGAGATCTCAAGAAAACATAAGCGGTTGGAGGGGACTGTTGGAAATGACTTTCTTTACTCCCTACGTACAAGGTGTACGCTCATTCACAGGATGGGCTTAGTCACCGGTGCGTTGAAAAGCAAACTACATTGCATGAGCAAATTTCCTCAGGCCTTAACGTCCTCAAACACGCACAGTTCCTGGGCAATGACATGAACTCCCGCTGCCTGCTGACTCTGGGCTGTCTGTGTGACTATCTGACATGGCTGACGTTAAGGAGGCCGCTGTGGGAGCCGTGGCCCAGCTGGCTCCGTTCTGAGGGCAGCCGTTAACCTTGCGACAGCTGCGAGAGCCTCCAGCGTCAGCTTGCCCACGGGATGCTTGTGCGTCTCCTGCCACGTCAGGGGCATCTCGCAACTGCACCCACTACTGCCATGTCTCAACCGAGTCACAGATCACGGATCTGAGAAAAAGGGGCCTGAAAACAGGAGTTCATTTTTTTCTAATGCGTTTCACCACTTGCCTTTCATTCTACCCGAAGTCACTTACAAAGCAGTGTGGCCCATCAGTCATCCGTGAGGGACCACAAAACAGTGCGCCTCCATCTACAGACAGAAGTAGATTTTGGCTTAAAGTCTGCCTATTTCTTCCCCTGTTTAAAGAGTAAGAGAATAGATGGCTTGACTCGATGCCGGGACGTTTGCACAGGGGTGTTTTAATGGTAAAAGGATGAAACATTCCTGACTTTTCTCCTGCTCAGTAAAAGCAAGCCGGGCTGTGCTGGGAGCACCAGAGCTGAGGCGAATTTTCACGAAGGGGGCCAGATTGTTCTCCTGTCTCTGAAGGACTAATGTGGATTAAGAAGAATCATGAAATTAGGGGAAACAACGAGGAAACATTGAATCTGTGGGGTTTGGGGAGGGTGGAAATGTGGTATGATGTGTACATTATGAATCACTGCAAATATTTGCTCCAAGAATCTAAAACAATTAAAAGGCTTTGAAAAAGCAGGCATCATTTTTCTGCCCCAAAGTTACTTAACATATCCTTTCTATTTCATCTACTGCTTTCCCTCCACTGGTTTACTGAAAATTTAGCATTTACATGTAAGAATATTCGTTGTGTTCCTTACACAAGCACATTTTTAATTTGCAGTTCTTTTTGTTATAAAACTTTTGCAAAATAGGCCTATAAATATACGCAGAACAGTGTGAAACAATCTATGTACTTTTTGGAGTACACTGGAAGTGATTATGAGGTTTGGAAATAAAATAATAACAACATCTTGGGATGGCAGGAAAGGTCTCATGCCAGCCTGCAGTTACAAACGCCAGCGTAGAGATTTTTAGAATCCGTTCATCTAAGGAATAAAGCTGACACCCATCTGGCATGCCTCTTTAGTTATTCTGAGCTCCCAGACTGCACTTAGAAGCTCTAATTTTAACTATAATTTGGGGGTTCCCCCATCTAGATCTTCAGTGAATTAGGAACAGTACATGGAGAAATGTCCTTGGGTTGAAACGTAGGCTTCTTGCTGTTATAACGGGTGACATCACGGGGAAGAGTTAGCTGCAAAGTGTGTACTGCTTTCTCAGGCGCTGCTTCTCCATCCTTAGTACCCTAGCATAAACTGTTACACAAACTTTAACAACTCGGTCGCATTCGACAAAAGGAGAAACATACAAGTAACATTTATGCTTAAGCATTTCAAAAATAGCCACGTTGATTTACATAGCTATTCACGTATTCATCAAGCGTCGCCTGAGCAGCCATGACATCTGTGTGTGGGCCCTGCAGGAACTGGGGACAAGTTCCTGGAAACGTCACGGCCGCACATCAGGACAGAGCTGTGTGCAGAGCAAGCACACCGGTGTGAAGCAGAGTGAGCACACCGGTGTGAAGCAGGAAGCAGAATTCTGACTGTGGGTCTGTACATGCACGCCCCTAAGGATCCCACGATTAAAGAAAAGTTCACAAGCGATTCCTTTGATAAATTTAGAAAGTCTGAATTCCTAGTTTTGAATAAATTTTATATAGTATCCGCAATATGCCAGTAATATCTATGATTACTAAGTCTGATCCAACAAAGCTCAACTTTCAAATTAAAAAAAAAAATTATTTAACATGTACATTATTTGGGTTTTGAAATTTTTCTTTAGTAAACAAATAATCATAAAGGTCTTAATATCAACCTCAAAATTTAATAACAATCACAAGTGTATATTGAGAAAAGTAAGAATTTTAGCTTGGCAAGAAAATGTAGAGAGAGACAAGAAGACAATAAAATGGAATATATGTAATGTAACAGACGATTTGAATAGCATACCACATATAATTTCAGCAACACTTTAAACATTCATGTATCATAGTGGCAACTTTAATTAAAGGGTTGTAGAGACTTGAAAGCTACAATACATGGCTTTTAAAATGAATTATTAAATGATTAAAATATATTTCTCCTATTTCATGCAGCAACTGTGATTATATGTAAATTTCTCTCCAGTTAGAGAAAATGAGTGAAAAGCTACAAAGACAGCTCTACTCTAGTTTATCAGCCGAGCCCAGATTTCTCCCCGCTAGGTTATGAATGCAGACACTATCACTCCATGTCTGCATAATGCATGGCAATGAGGGGACGTTTATTTTGAGATATCAAGACAAATGTGACTGTTCTCTGGAAACAAAGCATTTTGTTTGTTTATTTATTTATTTTAAATGTCTCAGTCTTCTGAGTCCCCAGTGGGAGAGGTTGGGACCTCCAAAGCGTCTTCTGATCTCTATCTGCTATCGTATTTCAACTCATTTGACTTTGAATGGCCACTTCAAAGTGAATTGCTCAAGAAACAATTCTTAATTTAGGTCATTTAAAGACTCTGGGGTTTGTGAAACTTTAAACTTTGAAAATTTAAAACTGAAACAAAGAAAAAGAACCAAACCAAAAAGTAAGCTGCAATCCGGGAATGTAGTTAAAGAAAGTATGATTAAAAAAAGTGACGCATAATGTAAAAGAGAATATACTAACAACTATTATGTGCCCTTATTTTACTGATGGTTATATGAAAACTGGAAATGAAAATGGAAAAATAATAACAAAGATGGTTAAGAAATGTATGGAAAAATTTCAACTTCAGTAGAAATAGAAAAGAATTTTAAATGTGTATATGTATATATGTATTTCTCTATAGTCCACATACCTATATATATCCTTATATGTGTAAACATATTCCTATATATTATATATACCTATGCATAGTATATACACATATATACACACATATATAAACATATATATACTTATATATCTATACACATGCATCTCTCTCTGTGAGAGAGCAAGGCCAAAGAAATATGAACATATCTAGTCTACAGGTATGTTTTTATACATATTAGGAGCACAGAAATTAGATGAAGAACCATTCTCACGTCTTCCTGAGTATTTAACTCTTAGCATGACAAAGCATTTAAACAGAATTCTGGATGAGCTTAGCAAAGCATCATTTTTGGTACCCCCCCAAAAAAACCCCTACTATGTGCAATCCTAGTCAGATATTTATACTTAATGATAGAATTCTCCACCTTTCAAGGTGCTTAATAGATTTTTGTATCAATTATGTTCAGGATTCACTATTCAGATGACAGGGGACAAGTGTCTATTAAGTTACTGGCTATGTCTTCACAGAAAGGCAGGAAGGCACTTAGGATGAAGCTCGCTTCCTCTGACTCTATCTGTACAGGTGAGGGGAGGGGAGGAGGGGGAGTCGAGCTGGGGGTTCATTCCAAAATTCCTGAGCATGTTTAGAATAATTTTAAGTCAAGCTAGCGAGAGGCAGGGAGATACTGTCTTCAGAGAGCTGCAGGTATTACAGAGATGGAGGAGACAACTCATGGAAAAGAGACTGTTTCCTCTGACTCAGGAAAGGTTGATAACCATGAGCAGAAGCTTCTGGTAGAATTTTGGAAAAAAATGTGACTTCTATATTCTTTCTTCTACACAGTTCTACTTCTCAAATAAGTACCTTTTTATCACTATTAATATAGGAAAAATAAATTTAAAATTAAATGAAAGCTATATGGTGTGGTATGAATATTATACCACAGAAAGTATACCAAAACGAAGTGGAACATGCCCACAAAGGTGGTTGGCATTCATCAAAAATTCAGTATTTCTCTGCTAGGCTGTGTCAAAGGTTTCTTTTTTCTAGTATGGACGGGACAAGTGAATGTTCAGAGTAGAAAAAGCCTGATGTCAACATGCCATCGTATATAGTAATGGATACCGTCAGCCCTAAAAGACATCTGGAACTTTTGTAAAATATGTTTCAATTAATCATTAAAATACAGCTTTTTGAAAACCAGTTTTTCCTGCCATAATTTGGTAATTTGAAACACTCGCATTGTCATACTCATATTGATCAAGTTACCTTCTAGCCAATTGTACATCCTTAATCCACTATAATCAATAAATTCAAAGGACCTCCCAGCAGCCAGCGCGCTCGACGTCCACACTCCAGGGCCCCCGCGACAGGTGGAATGAACTACGGCCTTAGCTAGTGGAGTTTATTCTGTATCCACTCAGCTAACTACATCTTTTTAAGTCAGAAATCCAAGAATGTCATCTCCTCAACTTGAAGTCCTCTAGTGGCCTTCTATTATACTCGGAATAAAACTCAACTTCGTTTTCTTGATTCATAGATTTCTACCTAGCCTTGGTCTGACTTCTCGGGCCTTATTCCTCTTATATACTTATTTTCTTCCAGGGGATCCAGTCACACCAGCTTTGTTGTTCCTGAGAGACTTATTTCTGTCATTTCGACCAAGCTCATTTGTAACTCGGGGGCTTTGCAATGTGTTTGGAACGCCCTTCCTTGCGGCAGGCGACTCGTATTACGGCTCCCACTGACCCCATCCCGTAGTAGCTATGTCCTGTGCGATCCCCTCCCCTTGTGCAGGAGCTAAACTTGGGGTCTCATATGAAATGAGCAGAACATGGCGACTTAGGGAGAAGTCACCTCTGAGAGGAGGGTTAGTGGTGGCTTCTATTTCGGGCTCTGGTTCTCACTTTCCTGCCCCCTGAGCTTCTGCTCTAAAAGCCTCAATCTGTCACCCGTGAGGGTCCCTAGGGGAAGACCACGTGGCAGGGAATCGATGTCTGCAGCCAGCAGCCAGGGAGGACTTGAGGCTGCCCCCGGCCAGCGAGTGAGCCTGCAGGCAGATCTCGCTCCAGCTGAACGTGGAGGTGACGGCAGCCCCAGTGGGCACCGTGATGGCATTCTGCAGAGACCTCCTGCCAGCTGTCCCGGTTAAGCCACCAAAACTGAGAGAATCAATGCAAAGTCTTGTGATTTCTCACGTGACCACAGACAACGACTGGACTTGTTCTCTTCACTCAGGCCTCAGATCTAATGTCTTTCCCTCTAAGATGGGGCCAGCACACTTTCCAGCAAGCGTCTGTATAGTAAGTATTTTAGGCTTTGCAGGTAAAAGCCTAAAATTTCAGGCTTTGGCCGGTCTCTGTCGCAACTACCCAAATCTGCCATGATAGCAGGAAATCAGCCGAAGACAGTAAGTAAGTGATGACTAGGGCTGTGCTCCAAGCAAATTCTAGTAACAACAGTAGGTGGCAGGCCGTGGTTTGTCATCCCTACTCTAAGAGACCATTCCAGGCCCCTCGACCTGATGCCACTATCGTTTTAGGCTGTGTGGTTTATTCTGCTGTCATCCGTCCCCCTGGGCTGGGCTGCCCGAGGCGTGCTGCGTCAGGCCCCGCGCAGTGGCTGCGTGTTAGGAGGGTAACACTGAGCTTGGGAGGAGGGCTTCTTGAAGGAGGAGCCGTCCAGGGACCACGTCAGCAGATAAGGACATAAAAAAGAGAGAAGACTAAGTCAGCGTAGTGCTCCCCGCTGATGTCTGCTCAGGAGAAAATGGCATCCGTGATCTGTGCTCCTTCAAAGGGCAGATCTAAGAAAAATACACTCTGTGGCAACCTCCGTGGTGTCAAACGTGCTCTGATCCCACCAGAATATTATTCATTTTCTACTTTCTTTTTCCTACTTGGTACATACAATATATATATATATATATATATATATATATATATATATATATATATATATATATATATAATATATAACAATGGAAGTGATTGTTTTTCACAATCCTCGCTCCTCGACTAGAATGTGCATCGCCTGAAGCTGAGGCAGGCGCCTTTTCCCCCGGCAGGCCAGCCCCTGTCTGTCCCCGTCACGGCCTGGTAAATGCTGGTCTGTCAGGGTCTGGGCACGATACACCAGCGCCGGAGAACGAGCGTCAGCGATGGGGAAGGAAGGTGTCAACGGAGAGGGAGCGTTCTGTTCGCCCCTGTGATCTCCACACAAACCACAGTCTTCAGAAGGTGGAAGGCGTGTACCGGTCAACTGGTCAACCCCTGCAGGGATCCCACGAGGGCACGGCGCCCCTCGTGTGACGCGTCTAGATAATTGCCTTGACCGTGCTGGGAGCAACTGAGTTATTGAACCTCTGCTCTCCACATAGGGGTTGAGCCCAGTGTTCTTTAATGATTTTTCCACATCTCACTGTATTTTATTATTTGATTTGATTCGATTTGATTTGATTAGCATATGGAACTTTCCACCTTCTGGAACCATGCTGTCTGTCATTGTCTGCAACATTTCAAAATATGACAATATATAGCAAATGAGGGGACAGCTGCACTTGGATAGAAGCTTGTGTTTTGCAAATGGGTAACAAAGGCATTATATATTATTTCCAAGGTTATGGAAAAGACTTATTTTAAAAAAAGACTTATTAAAATGTATTCATAAGCATGAGTCAGTCGGCTTTTCAGCTACGTAGTGACGGACTGGATTATGCCTCGCGGGGACGGTACACACACTTTCATCCAGATACTCACATGTTTGGCTCAGCAACAGTGGATGTTTGCTCCTGCAGCTTAACTAATTAGGACATGGCGTCTGGGGGCGGCGTATGGTTTGGATACCGACCTAACTGGCAGTCAATTTTAATCTCTACTGTTTTTGATTATATATAATTTATTTTAACTGCAGAGCAGCACAGATTTCAAATTTAACTTCGGTATGGTTTTCAGCACAGCATGATAGAAATCACACTACAATTGGTCTTTATTGATATGTTTTGGTGTGCGATAGGCCATTTGATCATTAAATCCTGGGTTATAAACAAATCACTGCACGCATCTGAAGAAAGTGAAGCAAGGAATTCGCAAGGTGTATACACCCCTGTGTCCATTACAGCATCATTCACGAGAACCTGGGTACGGGAACCACCTAAGTGTCCATCGATGATGGGTAAATGCATAAAGGTGACATGGCCAGTGTACAGAAGGGAATACGAGTCGGCCCTAAAGAGGGAGGGCATTTTTCCATTTGCGACAACGTGGACAAACCTTGAGGCTGTTATGCGGAGATAAGTCAGAGACAGACACACAGCATAAGATCTCAATTACATGTAGAATCTAAAAGACAGCACTCGCCGATATGGAGAACAGACTGGGGGTTGTCAGAGAAGAACGGCATTCGGGGCGGGGTGGGAGAAATGGGTGAGGGGGGCCAATTGTAAGACGAGAGATGGTGACTAGACTTACTGTGGTGATCGCTTTGAACTGTACACAAATATCAAACTACTATGTCTTATACCTGAAACTAATGTCATGTTGTTCACCACTTTCACCTAAAAATAAAACTTGAAAGAAATGAAAAAACAGAAACTCCCGGCAGAGTTTTCTACTAGCTCCCCCAAATTAGACCCCCCCAAAATGCAGTCCACAAGCCAGCAGCATCCGTTATCAGGGAGCTAGTTAAAAACACAGAGCCTCAGGCCGTACCCCAGACCTACTGAATCGGGCTCTCGTTTCCCCAAGACCTCACTCAGGTGCACGGATGTTCGAGAAGCGCTGACACACGGTCCGAAGTGGGGACGGAGTGAGAGTGACAAGGCCAACACTGATCACCTTATTGCAGGACACTGTGGCGATAATGAGTTTTTACTTTCCATTTTGCTTTCCGGCTCAACCTTATTTACTGATAGAATTATTATACATATCACTAGCCTTCCACGCTCTTATTTTTACCAGTGACTTCACCCAGGGTCTGATGCCTGAATTCTAACTGTGAGAAGCATTTCTCTGCATTAAATGTGAGCAGAAGTTAAAATAGTAATGTGTTCCTCAACTAGGTAATGCATTATCCTATTACACATAAGGAAGGACTAGTGCTAGTGCTAGTGTGTTTGTGTGTGTGTGTGTGTGTGTGTGTGTGTGTGTGTGTGTGTGTGTTTAAATAATCATGAAGCAGAGCCCGAGAAAATCAGAATCAAAAGTTGGCATCTGGGGAAGGGATAAATCTGACTGCATAGCGTGACCGTGGGGACATGGCCGTGGGGACACGACCAGGCCTGGGAAACAGAGGTGGTAGTTCCGGACAAGAAAGTCAGGAAGGGGAGCTTGGAGGCAGAGTCGGCTCAAGGTCAGCTCGCACCCCACCTATGGAACGGACACGAATTGTTCCAATAACACGTTTGATTCCCTCGGCAACTCTACTCTTTCCTGAGACAAATATCACTTGCAATCTTCCAGCCTGAATTCCCGAAGAGTTAAACAAAGCGTCAGCTTTCAGAGAATTCTTTCATCAAAACGGAATATCTGAAATGTTTTTTATTTAACTTTAGTTCTATACCAGAGTGAAGATTTAAGATTACACTATAAATAAACAAACTGAAAACTAGATGTCTCAGTGACAGCTTAGACTAAACCTATTCTTTTTTTTTTGTAATGAATTATTTCAAAACAGTAGGAAAAAAGCTTGAATTTTACATTTCAACAGTGAGGGATACTACAGCATCTGCTTTACGATTTTGCTCAACACAAATGATTTTTTTAAGTCTACCCTTTGTTCACTGAAAGATAATGATTTCATTAACCAGAGTTGGGAGGTGAATGCTGCCAGCTCTGCGTGCTTGCGGTGAGCCAGGTGTGGCACCAAGACCCTTAAGATGAGTATGTCAAGAGGAAGAGGAACTAGCTGAACATTTCTTCCCATTGGTCAACGCTTCCTTCGTGAGTCTCTATTTTCTCAAAAGATTTTACCAACCTATAAAGCAAAGTATCTACTGAGTCATCCACTCTACAATGTCTTACATGAACTTTCAAAATTTAAGAAATTCTTCATGCTTCTCATAATTGTGGAAGGGCACGGTGCAAAGAAAATTCCTAAGTTCCCAGGAAGTTAAAGTTCTGGGGTATAGCAGGCATATCTGTGCACCTGTGCCCCCGGAGAGCGCGGAGAAGGGGTGTGATTCTTCTGACCACTACACCTGACTGGACCAGGAATAGGAGCATGAACTGTGAGCCCAGTTTGCATCCAGAACTGAACGGGGTGTCCGGGCTCCGAAACACGAGCCGGGTCGACTGAGGGGCACGGAGACGTGACAGGCAGCAGTGCTGGTGGGCTGGCCGCAGCCCCACAAGCTGAGACCTGGGGGCGGTGTCCTGGGAGCGGGCAGCGCCTGGCAAAGCACAGAACTTACGAGGAGGGGAGCCGGGCCATGGCTATTACGTGCATTTGTAATAATGTTCTCCCCCCTTGTTTTCCTGAAAACTTGGACTCTATTTGTTACAGGATAAGAATCTTGACTAAGACATATTGTCGTGGGTACCTTACTGCATACTCCACAAGGGATGAGAGTGATGGCCACGTAGCCTCGCAAGGCGACATGCGAGAGATGGGACCCCGGAGAGGTCACGTGATCGCTCTGAGTCTCAGTTTCCTCATCGATAAAAAGCAGAAAACAATCCACTCTATAGGGTTATCATCAGGATTTTAGAAAGTGACTGTCTGTCTATTGTTTTACTAACACAGAATAAAAGCATAACAAGTGACGTCTACTCTGTCATTACGCAATTAGCCTTCGCTTGGCCTGTGTAAACTTTCCATTTTTACATCCAATCACATGTAAGGTACACAAAAGATGAATCTTTCCTATAAGAAGTATCGGCTACAGTTTCCTTATGTAATTTTTTATAGCCTGCAAGTTTATAAACATGAAACATATAAGCCATGAACACCACATTATATTCTGATTTTTTTTTTCAGAAAATATGAATTGGTAAAGAAAATGGGTCTATCACTGCTGGCTTTTCCTCATACTGTTCCCACCAGTGCGCACACACACACAGGTGCATCCAACTATTATTTAGTTATCATAAAAATTTCTTCACAAAATTTCCACCTTTCTTTCTCAGATGGTTGAAATAAATGGCCAGCGCACAAATCAAGCTCTGTGTGCCTTGAACGCCCACACCACACAGCACCAGATGCATCTGTGACATCAACTGTCATCTAAGTGCTCTTTTATTCACCAGAGCGTGTCTTACAAACACCACGACTGCACACATGCCGCACACTTCCTCAGGCAAGATACAGCCCTTTCACACGAAGTTCCCATCTCTCCGTGTGAAAATACAAAACACTCGGCCTTTGCAAAACAGACCTTCAGCAGAAGAGAGCGAATTATTTCTTTCTTTTTCACTTCACAATGGGAAAAACAGCTGAGGATCCTTAATTGAAACAATGAGAGGACACACACAGTCCATGTAAGTCTTTCAAGAAGAGTAACCCTTAAATACTTTCCAGTAGGAGGGACTTTGAGAAAATAAAGTGGATAAATAAACTTTCGGTGGACAAATTCCCAAACTGTCTTTTCTAAATTGAAACCATCAATGCACAGAGCCAACAAATCCCTTTCCTTTGAAAAAAGTCGGTGTCGTTATTACAAGAGTAAACTTTCTTTGTTTATCTTACCAACTAATATTTCAGTTATTCGATCTTAAGTTCCTTGTTCTGTGCCAGAATTTCAAACATTTTTATGCTTCTACATTATAATAATGATGACCTGAAACAAAATTAATTCCATCCTCACTCACTGCTGGCTTATTCCAAAATAAATGGTACGCTCAACAATAACTTTTAAAACATTCTTTGTGAATTTAGTAATCCTATGAAATTCTCTCAGTAGCTTTTTTTTTTTTCTTACGGGACCTGATTGTCGGGTCAAGTTATCTGCTATTTATAAAAAAAAGAACAATGCAGTCTAAAAACAAGATCAGAACCTCAAAAAGACCATAATTATGTGGATTCCCATCTCACATTGCCTGCCTGAGACTATTAAACCACAGGAATTTCTTTATTGGTCCTAGGATTTTTGTGGAAATTTTTTTTTTAATAATTAAATCTGTTCAACGCTAGTAATGATTCTTGATTTTTAAGAATTTTAACTTCCTAATATAATAGATATATTTGTTTTAAGTAATGCATGTAAACGTTCTAAAAATCATAACCTGCTGTCCTAGGAGAATGAAAATGTTCACTAAATTGTCACTGTTTAACGCTGTGAAAACAATTTTAAGAGACAGTAGAATAAATGCACTATCTTTAACCCCTCAGTCCTCTGGGTTAGTGTGGTACTTACTGCATTTTAGCCAACGTTTTAAGTTCAAACAAAACTCTTTGCTTTTGTACTTCCATATGTAACTTTGAACAGCTCCCAGAAACAAAAAACAATGCAAGTACTGAGAAGCTGACTAAGCAACGATTTCTCCAGACTTGCTCTTGTTTTGTTAAGAAAGAAATCCGTTTAACGATCTAGCTTACTGCGCGTGAGCGCAAACGCTAAGACACCACGCTGGTGAGCTCATGGTTCCGAAGAGAGGTTTGATGGGACTTGAGATGTGCACGTCCACAGTCCAAGAGCAAGTTCAAGAGGAGTGAGAGACGCAAAGCAGTTCACTGTATAGAATCAGTTTACTAATTGGATAAACTATTTAGTACAATTTGTTGTGATGTTTAGCTTATACATCAGCCAGGAAACATTCTTAAAGAGACTTCCAGGAGAACTTTCCCGTTGCTTTGTAACATCAAAGATTGCCTTCGCTTGGCTGGAAAGAACTATTCACTTGTAAGTCGACAGAATTGTGTCTCTGGTTGGTATGTGGTATAATTGATGTATTTTGAGACACATTTTCATAATAGATGATGGTTTTTCCCTCTGAGTTCTAAGTAAATACCATTCGAATCTATGTCTGAGCAGAGGGCATGGGAGCAATTTAGTTAAACTGAGTTGGAAGAGAGTAAAAGAAAGCAATACATGAATTTGCCCCCAAAGAATGTCTGTGGGGATCGCGGCAATGATATAATTAGTTATTGGGGAAACAAAATGGATGTAAGAATTTAAGAGAAGTGGGAGGATATAAATACTTTCCCCTTTAAGATGCAGTCCTTAAATGTCTTACCAAAGTTGTTATTTAAAAAATTCTGGTCTCGATGTTTGTTTATGTGCCTGGTCGACATCTAACCACTTAACCATTCCGGCTTTTAAGCAACAAAGCTCAGTCGTGCCTTTGATTTGCTTCGGCATAATGGACACCCCGACTGGGGTTTTAAATTTTGTTTGGATGAAAGCGAGGCAGGTTAGGGCTGGGGCCCTCGTCGTAACTTCCCAAAGCCCTTAATGCTGAGGCACTGGCGTGAAACCTGAGCTGAGGGGGGCGAGCTGCAGGCCCTTCCGCTGGACTCTAGCTTGAAAGGGGCTTTTTCCGCTGACATAAAAGTGAGCCCTGCCGTATATTCTTTAAGTGACCGTCCCTATCGGGCCACATGAGTAACACAAATAAACATGCGTGCGGTCCCCAGAGTGACGGGTTGAAATGACATGGCCGGTGTCTTCAGGGAGGCCTGGATGGCTCTGGATGGCTCCAAGAACGGGCCGCGAAGGCCGTGAAACAGGAAGCCTTCTGTCCGGGAGAGTCCTCGTTCGTGTAAATGAAACTTGATCAGCTACTGCTTTTCCTCTGTGGGTCAAGGAGAAGCAGCTCACGCTGTCGCTGACCTCACACAGAAACAGAGATGGAGTGCAAGTAGCATAAGGTCTTTCTTATCTATCGAGGACAAAAGCAAGGTCACCCTTGGTTTTTCTCTTTTTTCTTCCACTAGCCCAGCTACTTTAAGTGACTTTCAAGAGACAAAACCTCGGCCAGAATACTGCAAAATCCAACCAAGTATTTGTCTTTTGAGTGTTCGATAAACCAAGGCGAGAGCCGCACGGGGTCAGGAGTAATCTCCGTGTCTGCAGCCGGTGACCACATCCTGACTCTAGCTTTAGCTCAGGGACCCTGCCCTCCGCTCCTCCACCCCCATTTAATTATCAGCAGAGACGGCTCATCAGTTTGTTTACAAATAAGGAAAGGAGGATGTGAGCGCCAATTATAGAAACCAACAATAAAAATACTTTCCTTCCCTGATCAAAGAGCCCAAGAGATAAATCCACGCTGAGATGGGCAGAGGTCACTCTCCCCAGGCAGCCCCAGCTCTTCCCATACGTGACAAGCACCACCAGGCTCCCGGCGGCGCGGCTGGACCTGACAGGCCTCATCAGACGTTGCACAGGCCAGACGCACACGGGCAATTAGCGCTTTGCACGGCTCCCCTCACCCATGACCCATCATTCTTTCCTGATTAACACCCAGCACTCTGATCCACCGACACTGGTAAACAATCGAATCTAAGTTCGGTACCTCTAAAGGATAGAAAGGCATTCAGAAAGTTGCTGATCACACTCAAATTGGCCCCAAACTGAAGGAGATGCTGGATTCTGGGGAGTAACCAGTATGCCACATGTTAAAAATTCCACCCCCTACCAGATAGGTTAGATTTGCATATTTATAATGAAATACTGGATAACAATGTTTGACATCTTCATTGCATTTACTTTTAGTTCTATAATTACTCCAAATAGTTCTTCCAAAACCATTCACTGGCTAACAGTAGAATTATGAGCAATTTGGGGGAAAAAAATGTTAAAAAGCTATTTATATTTTTATTGAATTCCTTTTAGGAAGATTATCCAAAAAGCATTAATTATAGCATTCTAAAAGACGGTATAATTTTAAACAGTCTTTCGTGTATCCAACCACATGTACAACGAAATTCACAAGACTCCTTCAGAAGTTTCAAATCGAACACAATGCAAATGTTCTAATTTTCGATAAGCTAGTGTTGAAACGCCTGCATAATTTCATATTGCATTGAGTAAGCAGAAGAAAGCTTAGAGTTTATTCACGGAGCGCCGCCTCTGAAGACGAGCTTTTCATTTCAAAATGTCTCTGAAAAACTTCCTGGTAGATGCTATATTTTGAGGATGGGGCTAAGTGATTTAATTAAAAAAAAAAAAAAAACGCATCAGCTTTGGTGAAAGGCAAGCCTGGGCTTGAATACTTATTAGTTAAGTGATGGTGGGCAGGCTGTTTATTCTTTTCGGCTCTTTTTCTCACCTACGAAAAGAAGGATGACAGTATTTTGCAGGGATGACTTAGGATTTAAAAAAGGAACTTTTCCTAGTCTTACATCTAATTCAACTATAAAAATAGTCGAGAAGGTATTTTCAAAGTTTCCATCTAAATCACTACAAATAAATGAAGTGACCCATTAAGCCCAAACCTCTGCAGGCAGCCCCTGACCCGACCAACTTGTTTCTCGAGGCACGGGACGGCCACGTGCAGGGTCTGGGTGATCACGCAGCGTTTCACGTGAACCTAAAATTCAGCACTGTAACCGGGAATGTCACGTGCTGCCAAGAGGCCCTGGAGAATTCCAGCTAGTCACCAAACGCATGGAGACAGAAGCTAAGCAAGCCACCCACGAGTTCAGCCACAATCGTATTTTTTTTTTATATATACAGGGACTGGAAATTTGGTCCAGAGTAGTGTCTTGGTCCTGGTAAGGCCATTTCTGCCAGCGTTTCCAGTGGTCGGTAAAGCTTCCTGTGTGAGAATGCCTTGCAGAAGGTTCTTTTCTAAAATGCAAGCGCTGCTCTCCCTTGTAAATGTACACTCGGAAAGGAATCGATTTCGTTGTGCTAAAGGAAAATGAGTCACACTTAGACACACTGCCACGTCTGGACTAAAAATTATTTTCCTTGAACCTTCTGAATGCAAGCTTGTTTTTTGACTGAGGCCAACTTCAGAAACTTTGGCTGAAAAAAGGTGGTATTAAAAACTTCTCAACGATGGCACAGAGGGAGAAATGAAATGGTGAACATAGTCTTACATTATTTGATTCCTTAATTTAAAGTAGACTTAATAAGAATTAAAATTTGCGACATATTTGCAAATAAGTGTCAGAATATCCCCATACATAACTCCACTGTAGAGCGCCAAGAAGATAACAGAATTGTTAAAGTAATTTAAATAGGTCTAGAGTGATACAGGGCAGATTTCCTTAAAGTACAAGTTCAAATAATATCAAATTCAATAAGATGCTCAAGTCAGGAGCCCTCCGGACCCCGACCCTCTCCCGAACCCTACATCCTGGCAGGGCTGCCAACATCAGGAGCCACGCCTACCTGCCAAGGGTTTAGTGAGTGTTGGCATATGTGCTTCAGAAATCACGATGAACTATATATATATATATTAAACAATAATATGTGTCATATAAGCACATGCCCCATCAAACAGCCGCCAAGCAAAACTCCTCCATATCCTGCAAACTCAAAACTCCTGGAATCGCAGCTGATGGGTAAGGCATATCTAAAGTAATTCTTGCTCTAAAGAACCTTGAAGACACTGGAACACAAAGTTTGTAAGCACTGTTTCGACTTAAATCTAACTTTTTAACTACTTTAACTACAAGAAACAACTAAATGAGAAATCTGAAATTTTAGTAGAGTGGATTTATAAAGATTAAGAAAATATTGGGCCATTATTTCTTCCCCGGGCTTTGATTTGAAGGTTCATTTAGAAGAAAAGAAAATAATATGAATATTTCATTAGAAAGGAGATAAGAGAAAAATTAATACATGAAAACATGACAGAAATAATGAAATAGGAAGCCAGTGAGACGAACGATAACAAAGCCAGTGGAGTCAACAATAACAGAGAAATGAAAACCTGGGAGTTTGAGAAATGTTGCCTTTTTTCCCCAAAAAAATGTAAACTGAAAAGAAAAACGAAGAGAGGTGGACACTCGGAGTGTCCACCACCCTGTGCCTCCCTGCGGGTTTCCACTGCCTAATACACGTTGGGATGCAATGATTTTGCCTGATATCAGACGAATCCACTGCTATTTTTTTTTTTTTACTTTAGAAATTCTAACATTAGAAATATCTCCTCTTTTACAGCTGTTACCTCTCTAATAACAAGGGATGCTTTCATGGAATCTTTTACCAGTTGGTTTTTTGAGCAAGTAAAGTTACTATTTTTTTTTTTTTTACTATATATTCAATAAAGAAATAGTAAAAATAATTAAGAAATCATTACAACATATATTGCTCTAGTTGGGCAGAGTTCCATTTTCCAAGCTGCCAGGGCCTAAGGGTCAAAAAGAAAGACAGTTTAGGGGGGAAAAAAAAAAGATATTCCCCTAATTTAAATGTTTAATCTTAAGTTGAAAAACCATTAACGAAAGGTTGTTTCAATTAGTTGGTTTTTAAACAGCCCCTGGTTATTTTTGCTTCTCTAAAAGGAAAACACAATTAGACAAGAATGTGAAATCACTCAATATAAATTTAAAATATGTTTCTGTTCTAAATTCGGCAAAAGTCTAAAGGATGCGCTAGACATCGTCACAGCCATCAGAGACCACGAGGATGCAGGAGAGATGGGTCCCCTCTCACAGCCGATGTGTTTGCTCACGTAGCCCGAACAGGGGACAATCGCCCGGTTTTACGAACATTCCTATACACTTCTAGAAAACCTCAAACTACCACAGCTGCAAGCTGAGGCCAATGAAGTCTTGGTTTGCTATGTGTGTTTCAAAATGAAGAATGGAAATTCCAGAAAGGTCCGACTAATCTGTGTTTCTGGAATTCACCAAAATCCTGAATCATACACTTTCAGGGTTCCACGCAGGTCGGCCGTCAGTAAACCTTTCTCTGTGACTCTGTTCCTAAGTTCTCCTCCTCCTCGTTTTGAGTGGCTGTGTTATGACTTATCTGCAGATGCATGAACCTGGGGTTCCACCTCCTTGTGTCCACCTCGTACATGCACTGTTGATGGGCCTGCGTGAGTGTGCATGGACGCTGGGGGAGGGCAAGTCACTCAAGCTGGCGTGGTGGCCACGCCCAGCACTGAGACAGAGGGGTTCGCGGGGGTCAGCGTGTGTGTGGCCCGGGAAGCCAGCTGCTGCGGACATGTCCGAAGCGCGAATGGAGGGGGCAGACAGATCCGTGCCAGAAACGGAGCTCTGGAAATCAGAGAGGAGAGAGAGATGAGACACTTCACTGAGCACCGCACAGTGACGAGGCATCTGTCCCTAGCCTTGTCCCCCAGGCTTTCCTGTTTGAGTCTTCTGGTGACGAGTGTAAGCTGTAGGCTAAAAAAGAAAACCCAGTCATTTGATTAATAAAAAGAAAAAGAAAGGAAAGAAGGCCTTGGGGAAAGCAGCACACGTGGGTCCCTACGTGATCGGCAGGGCACGAAAGAAGGGGGAGCAAGAAATGCAGACGGACTTGACACCAAGGCACCAAGGACACGAGAAAACAGGACGGCAGCAGCGGCCGGGGCGAGAAAAGTGTGGTATTCACGGGGAGCAGCCGGCTCTGCTAGGGGACGCTGGGCCCAAGCCCTCCAGGCCTGCTGGGAAGGTCAGGGAGCTGTGAGCACGCCTGGGCCCGTGGGCGGTCCCCATGCCGTCCGTTTCTCCACGGAGAGCTAGGTAAAGGAAGAAGAGAGCAGCAGGTGCCGGGCGACAGCACACCTGAGACACCCCCAGGACGTCTCAGGAACAACGGAGGAAGCAGAGACCTTCGGGTGGACTGCAAATTCTACGAAAAGAAGAGGTGCCATCCTCGGGGAGCACAGCGCCATTCTACGCTGTGTACACTCCATCTGTCCCCGAGTAAACGGGCCCAGACCTTACCAACCGGGGAGTCTGACTGAAGGACACAAAGATGCTCATGGTGCTGTTCCTTCTAGTCTTCTGTAGACTTGAACATTGCCAAAATAAAGGATTCAAAGAAGACGCTTTTCTAGTTTCAGATTTCATGCTTAATGATTCATAATTCTTAATATATTTATTTGGTTTTGATCCATGTGTGCTAATAATAAATATAACTATCTAGAAAAGACATGAACACTTAAAATCTTACGATTGAAGTAAGTTTTTTAAAAACGCAAACTTCAATGTAACATATTTGAAGACAATGACCTACGAGAGGATGATCAATAAAGGAAATGTAAAATGGCAACATGAGTTCAAACATAACTAAGAAACGACGCGAAATTTTCAATGCAGCCTTTCCGAGCAGCCGTGTCCCCTCGGGTGGCAGCGGGTGGCAGCGGGTGTCTGCTCACGCAGGTGTGTGGCGGGCGGAGCCCTGCTGAGACGCGAGGCAACAGCACATGAAAACGTCCACACGTGACTAAGACTGTGAGGTTTTCGACACGAAGCTTCTGAAACCAGTCCTGTCATTGGGGTTTTTCTGCCCGGCCCCTGAGCACCCTCTTCTCTTCTCGTCTGGGTCCGTAGGCCTTGTGCTATTTTTAACTTGGATGACTGTCGTGATTGTTCCAAATTTTAACAACTGATAAAATCTGACAAAGCCCAACTTAAATGGGGAGCATTTAACAAACTACGGGCTCTTCGCGGCGTGTTGTGGGTTCCGAAGGCCCAGACGTTGTCATCTGAACAGAACGTGCTCGGCTGCCTTAGCTGACAACCAGACTGCTCAGAACCCTCGGCTCACGGCCTGGGACGGGGCTGCGTCCTCCTCACCCCGCTGGGGTGGAAGGCATCTTCCCTTCACGCAACAAAGCCATTCCATGCCCTCCACCCACGTTTATATTTAAAACCCCACAAACTGCTGGGGCCTGCTTGTTTTAGATGCCACTGTAACTTCCCGTTAAAATTTACTTGCAACGATAGTGTTTAAAATAGGACAAAAATTTAAAAGCGTAAGAGTTACTGAGTACTGTAGATTTTGCATTGGTTAGAAGGAAGGAAAAGTTAGTGGAGACACTTGACGAGTAGCAATCGAAACAAACAGATCTTGACTTACCCACCGACATCAGAGGGGAGAACTGAGCTCGCCCCATAAAATAAGACACACGCATTCTCCCTCCCTGAACACTGAGACAAGCAAAAGAAACCTTAAGCTTTTCCCAATTCTTCCGATATGAATATCGTCACTGGCGTGGAGAGGCCGCGTCAGGTGTGCCGTGCCCACGTGTGCCAGCCTGTCCTACGAGGCTGCCCAACGCGGGCCCTTGTGGGCAGGAAACCGTGAGCGAAGGGGTGTTTCCAGGGCTGACGGAAACTCTGCTCTGCACTTATTTTTGTCCCCTCGCCATTGTTTATTAACAGCATGACATGTTTATGAAAACGAAGACTAAAAATACTGTTATCATCATAACTCCGCTAACCACTGACAGCTTTGCATGCGACAGTTAGTCTCACTCCCCAGGCACGTGTTTACTGCCACTCCCGAACCTTCCCCGACTTTCAGGCCATTTTAGAAACCACACCCCACTGCCCACCGGTCCCCACGTCTTTCCTGATTTCACTTTCCCCCACTTATAGGCATTTTTATGGGCACGTTGCCTGAGCTCTCTGTCACAGCTGCCTCGATTCTCTGCCCCACAGGAAGGCCCCTGACCCCTGAGAAGAACCCAACTGAAGGGTCAGGAGAAATACAATGCCAGCAGCCATCTGGGGGATGATAAGCATTTCGGTGTCCCTAAAGTGCTGGGCTGGTTAGGGACAAGGACAGGATGTGGAAGGGAATTTGGGGGGCCAAGGTATGTGAGAGCAGACAAGCAAATTCTGCTCTAATGAGAAGCTCGTCTAATTGCATATATTTTAAAAATACCAGAAAAGTAATTGCATCAAAAATTATGGTCCTTAATAAATATAAATAGAATAAACATTTTTTCATTGCCCAAAGTAAAAAATTAATGATGAAAGTGAAGATAAAAAATATATATGTAAATTTTAGGCAAATTTAATTTCGGTCAAAATCTTAGATAAATAAAATCAATTTATTTAATTTCCAAATTATAATATTCTCTTTCTTCTCAGAATTTCTTGTTGTTTCTTCTTCTAAAGGAGCCCCTGGATCTATACCTGGACCTTTTCATCCCTCCTTTCCGGGAGCCTGGCTCCCCGGGAGTTACCCCACGTCATCAGGGCAGGACTTTTCGTTTCCACTCCTGTGGCCAAACTGTGCCAAGCACAGAGAGGTGACGCGGTCCGTATCGTACTTGTAGGATGAGTAAAGGACTGACCGAATGAATGAACTTGAAGGTGAAAGTGTGACGATAGAGGAATTAGGAAACAACTTAATTCTATATAGCGGGTCAAACTCAGATCAGCAACATTCCAGAAAGTTCTAACTAGCAACGGTAGCCACGGTCAGCATGGGGTGAGTAGTTAAATGGAACAAACAGCAGAACTGATTTTGTTCTGAACTTGCCCCGATCTGTAAGAATTTTGTGCTGAACACCGTCTTCCTTTAGCAGTTAATCTCTTTCATCTTTTTTTGAGCCTGTTTGATAGAATGAGTATTCCAAGGTCGTAAACAGTGTGTTTAAGTATCGCTTTTATTTTTAATCATAAAAGAGGAAAGTCTATATCCAAACCCTGTTTCTCACACACAGTAATATTAATTAATGTGTCGGAAGGAGCTGGGAAAACGTGTGATGGAAATGCAGACAAGATGCCGTTGGTGAGAACGGATAAGCCACAGCCTGCTGAGCGAGACACCGATCGTAGGAGGAGGTACCATCTCCATTTTAAATGATCGGGGATGGTTCAGGTGCATAATTTGGAGGGCGAGAGAAAGGACAAAGGAAGGAAGTATTGGAACAAAATGAACCTGCATAAATTGAAGGTATGTGTCCGGTCTGAGGGGAAATGACAAGTTAGAAATGAGAGTCGTCCGCTTGGGACTCCGGTGACCGCTCACGTCCCTGCCTCGTCATCCCCAAGCGCCGCCTGCTCCACCTCGACTCTGTGGGTTGACCTGCACGTCCACCTGGCAGCTGCTGGTACTGCGTTCCCACGTGGCACGTGTCCCCAGAGTGGACCCGTCACCCGCACCTGCCCGCTGAGCTCGGGGCGGGACCGAAACATGGTGTGTGACCCACAGGGGTGACCACGGACTGACCTAGTCCCTCCCGTGTGGACGCAGCCCACACACTGCGTGTCCGGCACGGTTCGCTACCGGCCCCGTCCCCTCTGCCCGGCACCAAACGTCTCACCATGAGTCTCCATTGCGTGGCATCTGGTTACTGTCTGTCCCCCCAGCTAGGCCGCATGGGTGACCAGGGCAAAAGGCCTAGAGGCAAATTGGTCCTTGCTGGAGTTGGGCGAAAAGATGACCCTGCGTCTGTCTCGTTAGTCATTTTGTTGTGCAAGAAGCAGACACTCGGAATTTATTTGCTGAATAATGAATTGAATCAGTAAAGAAATATGTTTCTAATCTGAAATACGTGTTACACAATTAAAACTACTTCTTTCCGAAATCTGAAGTCTCTGACTCGTAACCTCCTTGAGTGACATCTTCCAATAATTCCTAGCTATCCCAGAGAACAGCAAAGCTCATCAAAACCTTAGATGGCTTTTGAAAGACCAAGCAGGGATAAAAATAACAACAGTAACTGATATTTATTTTATATTTTCCAAAGCACTTTTATATACATGACCTTTTCTGATCCTCGGTCTAATCCTGTGAGGTCCATATCCAATTATTCTATTTTCAGATGAGAAAAGAGTTGGAGAGAGTATAGGATACTTGCCTTTGATAGCTATTTTGCCAGTAAGTGACTGGATAATGCTATAATATCGAGTTCTCTATTCCAAATACTGTATCTCTTCACTATAATAACCTAAGATTCTTGGCTTAAAACAAAATAATGTTGGGATGGGGTGGGATGACATGGGATAGGACAGGATTATCAATGTCTCATCAAATTAATAGAAGTTAGATGGGTTGAAAAGTTGATGAAAAGTTCGCTTTATTAACTCAGCATATTTTATTGAGCATCAGGAAGCATCAGTCACTAGTGTTTTCGACGTCTGCTAGTATCACTTCCCTAACTCGTATCCTAGAGTTAGAAAACTCCAGAAGAAAATAACCACTTTCAAAAAAAAAAATTTGTATTATCTTCCAGTTTTTAATAAAGGGAAAATTAATGTCATTTGTTGTTCAACAGTGCACAGATTCTACTTAATGTTTAAATAAACCTAAAAGAAAACTAGCTATTTTTTTTTCTACCACATCTCAATCCCAGCCTTCCACAAGCAAGCAAAAAATATTATTTTTTTTGCCCTCCCTCCTTTTATGGCCCAAAAATAAGAAGGGAAAAATGTACTTGTACTTAAATCACATACTACTTGCTGCACCTACTAATTTGCACAGTGGTTGCTGAGTTTTAGGTTAGATACATGTTTCAGAGCCAAAATAAAATACATCATTTGGCACCAGACTAATTCCTGACTGATATTCCACTGCAGCTTTGGGCTCCACCGCTCTGCAACTTGGGCTGGGATTCTAAATCTGTCATTTGTGGTGACAATGGTATTTTACATCAGGCTGTCTCTGTTTCATTTCTGATATTCAGCTCTTTTACTTTATGATGTACTGCCTCGGAAATCTGGGAGAGAGACTAAGTAGGAGAGGAAAGGAAAAGAGGATAATTTAGGAGAAGACATCATGGATTGGAGATGTGGCAAAGACAAGCACATTTCTCACTCTTATCTCCGTCACGGTCTTAAGAATGGCAAATGGCTAAATGAGATTGCATCAAGTTCACAGATGTTAATCTCAAACGGCTTAACAGTCTTTCCCTATATTTTCTAAGTGAAATCCTCTGATGGTTGTGCACGCATTTGCAAGTCTGTATTTAGTACAAGTTGATCATCAATCGTTTAAAATATTGCCTGACCAGCAAAACACTGACCATGAGGGAGAAAAAAAAAACAAAACAAAACAAAAAAAAACAGGACGCATCTACTTCAGACTCAAACTAAGGGCTGCTCGTCGGAGAGTTAGCAAAGACAGGAAACAAATCTTAGTATAAAGCACATGGAAGAAAACCAGAGCTGACCATCTCAGGACAGACGCTTATTTCTGTGGCTGCCTACACTTGAGACTGGGGCTAAAAACCCTCGTGCTGCTCTCCAGGGACGCGAGTGTGCCGTGCCCCGGCTGGCTAAACGGTACCAGGAGCCTTCGTGTCTGCACTCTAAACAGGCCTTTCCCCGCAAACGTGCTGTGTGCACAGCGGGAAGACCCCAGAAGCCCTTGGGAAGAAGAAGAATCTACGAAACTCCAGTCTCAATCACATCTCCGTGTGTCCTGATTTCAACTCAGATGTCTGTGTCATCACGAACTACTCCAAACGGACTCTTCTTCATGGGAAAGGAGATCAGTGGGGCTATTTTGTGTCGAATATTCAGCACATGTTAAAGGCGGTCCTAGGTCCCAGGACTGGGCACAGAGCAGAAGTGGAGCGGGACAGACGGCCTTCACTCAGAAGTGTCCACAGTCGGGGAGGGAGGTGGCGTGGAGCTAGAACGTTTAGCGATACCACAGAGCTCGTCATAAATAATGAACTGAAAAGAGGCAGAGTGAAGAAAATACTGAGCGGGGGCATCTTCCAGCCCGGATTTGGGTGAATTTCGTAACTCCTGATAGATAGTGAGCCTTTTCGGGTGTTCGAAATAATTATTGTGATAATTTCATCATTTCCTTTGTAATTTGTTGGCGAATTCATCTGTACACAAAGGTAGGCTACTAAGACTTTGTCCTTGGGGGTAACTAGCCTAGGGTGTGGCTTACCTCCTCCCCAGAATGACTGGTGTTTACCAGCTTTCAAAGCCTGCCAGGTGCTCTCCAGGGTGCAAAGCTTTCAAGCTCTCTGAAAGTTCAATATTCATGTTTTTGATTTTTGGCCAAAATATGTTATTTATCTGCAACAGTATGTGCATAAAGACACTAACACACGCGCACATGCACACACACACACGCACACCCCCCAGTCCTACTCTGGGCTGACGTCCTAAGACACCAAGGGAACTCCCATCCAAAGACGTGGCACGGAGCAGGGGCAGGCGGAGGACTCAGCGGCATCCTAAGAAGGGCAGCGACACCAGTGGTGGCCCGGGGGGGTGCTCGCCAGCTGGGGGACGCGGCCACACTCACCGTCACTGTGGAGGGCGTTAACCCAGGGGCAAGAGCGACTCATCCCACACACGGACTTCTCAGCAGGGACACCGTGAAGTCAGGTGACACCCCGAGAGAAGGCTGGACCAGGCCTTTGGGAGCCAGGTGGGGACTCATATCCTTTCCCAGCCAGAAAAGATACGTGAGCCCAGCCTGCACTGCGGTGAGGCCTTACGAGAGGGCAGAGGAGGGGTCCGGGGGATGCTGACTCTGACTATTCACCCTAGAGGACTGGCTTCCTAGCCACAGGGCTGCGGTGCCCTGGAGAGACACCACCGAGCCCTCCCGCGTCGTCTGCGAGAGACGCCGTCACTGACGAAAGCGCGAACCGCCGCACGCACCGTCTGCAGTGTGCACACTGACGCCTGTGACACTGAAGGCAGCGGTGCCAGCCTGCTGGGCCTCAGCTCAGGTGTGATGGGCATGGGGAGGGGTGCCAGGCCTGGCTTTGGGGGACACTCGCCCACTCACGATTCTCTCCACAAAACACGCTCCACTAGAACAGGCGTCTCTGCTTGCCCTGCTCATGGGGACATTTCTCTTAATCGGGGACAGTAATGACACTCTGTCTTTTGATAACTACATAAAATATAGAATTGGTTGTTTCTGAATGATCTAATAAAAAGTCTCTAAGGGATTTAAAGATCTCTAATTTTCCAGACTTTTATGCTGGTACCTTTGGTTTATTCCTGAATTTAATTTGAATAACCAGTTTACTCGCCCCCCAAAAAAGTAAATAAATAAATTACAAGTTCTGTGAACTAAGTTGTACACCTTCAATTCTTACGTTGAAGCCCTAACCCCGCCCCCATGGGACTGTATTAGAGTGAGATGGGGCCTTCAAGGAGGCGACTGAGGTTAAGTCAGGTCACGCGGTGGAACCCTGATCGAATGGAACTGATGTCCCTGTAAGAGGAAGAGGCACCAGCGCTCTCGCTCCGCCATGCGAGGACACACGAGAAGGTGGCTATCCGTGAGCCAGGGAGAGAGCCCTCGCCAGAACCCGCCACGCTGGTGCCCTGGTCCCAAACGTCCAGCTTCCAGAAGCGCACGAAGACACAGTTCTGTTGTGTAATCTCCCAGTCAATGGATTTCGTATGGCAGCCTGCGCCCGCCAAGACAGGAAGTGACTGCTGTCCCTTACTAAAATCGTCACCCGACCTCCCACACAAAACACTGACTAGCAACCCTCCTTAATGCATTTGAGAGCACGTGTGCAAGCATCCCGACCTGCACCAAGAGACCGCGCTTGAGGCTTTACTGTATGTTCAGCCCCTAAACTGAAAAATGAAAAAGGCTCACCATAAAAAAGGTGGTAGTTCACATCCTAGAAATTAACATTTTGGAACTCAAGTAGACATTTGTTGGTCAAACACACGCAATACTGTAAGTAAACAAGTTTAATTTTCAAAGGTATAAAATTTCTCATTTAAAAAGCCTTGACCTTGATTATGTAAAGTTTCATTTTCATTATCATGCCAATTTCCTACCTTCTCTTCCTACTCCCACTGAGATTTCCTTAAGCCTTTTCTTTTCATGTATTATGAATAAATTCAATGCAGTTCTCTGGGATGTGTTCCAAGTAAAGAACAATGAGAATTTGGCTTTTGATTTTTATATTCATAAGTTGTTTTTGGAAAGGAACCATTTGAGAAACACTAGTAGTAATTGCCGGCTACGCAGAATTGTGAAGACACAGTACCCGCAATTGCAATTCACTTGAAAGCAAAGGACCAGGAGCCCACAAAATGCTTTCAGTCTAGTGCCAAACCTAAAACTCATTCCCTGGAATAAAAAAAAAAAAAAGCTGTTCCTTCCACTGGAAAAGACAGATACCAAACTGAGAACTGAACGTCCCTGTGTTTGTTCTGGAAACATTTTAGTCATCGGGTCCTAAGTAAAACAATTCTTTTGGGGAGGGGGTTGGAGGTAAGGAATGTTGATAGTAATTTGCACGACTAAAATGTCTTAAAATACGGGTCATGTTGCAGTAACAATCTTAAAATCTTAGTTACTTGCGGAAAGGGTTTATTTCTTTCTCTTGGAACTTAGCACAGACCAACTACGTGCTCACTCCCGCCTCACGTCAGAAACCAGGCCAATGAGGCAGCTTCTATCTATCCTTTTTTTCTGATTATCATGGCATAGGGAAAAAAAGAGACGGTGAATCACACATCAGCTCTTAAAGTTTATGCTAAGAAGCGGCCCGTATCGCTGTTCATTTTCATAGGCCAAAGCCAGCCACATGGCCAGGTCCGATGCCAGCGGGTCAGAAAAATGCAATCCTCCTTTTGGGAGCAGCTTCCAGTGTCTGGGAACAATGGTGCAACTCACCACAAAACCTTCCTACGTAACTGGATACTAAGTTACGATATATCCATTAACAAAGAAAGATACTTAATAACATTTCATAGTGACTGTATTTCTATTAACTGCAGGATCAATGAGAAGACTTTCACATCTGCTAATTCATTTAAGTTTAAGACATTGGTACGTAATCATCCCCATTTTAAAGATGAAGCTAGTGAGGCTAAGTGAAGTTGACATGTTCTGCGTTGCATAGATGGTAAGTAATGAGCAGAGCTGACTCAAAGCCACGTGCACACCAATAACAATTTGTTGCTTTATATGTATACTTGAACTTGCCCTTGAACTTAACACTACTATTTTTCTTTTTGCCTTCTGAACCCTCGAGTGACAGGGCCCTTGGATAAAACACCGATCCCGGACCCGCGAGGGAGCGGCAGGCCGGAGGAGGAAGGAGAGGGGAAGGCAGCAGCTGCCTGCGTGGGCGCTGGGCTCGGTGGAGGGCGGGAAAGGGAAAGCTCAGCTGCTGACACGACAGTCACTCCTGACCTGTGAGGTCTGAGCCTTTCAGACTGAGGACAACTGATCTCATCACTGCTGACACTTGAAATTCGGTCACTTGACCCTGGGGAAGCAGGAGCAGATGTGAGACAGGGGAGAGGGTGAAGCTCAGCAGTCTTCTCAGGCAGCCGTTTAATTCGATTCATTCCGTCGGGAGCCTATTGCAGTTACGGAAACAACCTAAACGCTTTCTGTTGGTTTGAAGAGGCCCCGAGAGGCGTGTGACTGGTGCTGCCATATTGCTCTCAGGGTGATGGCCGTGGTGGCATCCCATGTACCCGTGTAGAGCGAACACCCAGGCTGAACTCATCAACCCTGCATGCGGGGCCCGTGGTCCCGAGATGCCGTCCATGGAAAATTCCACAGGGAACTGTCTGGTTGGCGTGTTCTGCTGCATCCGCCCGGAATGCCTGAGCCGCTCGATCCAGCCCTGGGGGTGGGCCTGACACCCCGCTCTGGCGAGGGACCCTAGCCCCTGGCTCTGAGAACTGACTTAGAGGTGGGCGCCTACTCCTAGGACCTTCCTCCTGGAGTCACCAAGGACAGCTGCGCATTCTGCCACAGGGTGCGTAAGGACGACAAACGGGCCATTTGTAGCAAGCACTGCCTTCTGGCTGTGCAGAGACGAGGTGGTCATTTTGAGGAGGAGAAAAGGAGGCCGAAACATGATGAAGTGTCATGAGGAGGAGGAAAAACATTTCCTGGCGCTCATTATCGTGATTTGCTGCTATTCTCACATTCTAACTGCATGAACTTACTGAGGAGATGTGCGTGCCTGTCGGGGTCACCGCCCAGCTCGCCACTGCCATGTCACACGACACTGGCTTTTATCATAACGAGTGCCCGAAACCCCGCTGTGCAAGGCTGTGACGTCATCTAAAGAAGTGTGGGCCCAGCTGTCGCTGCAGTCACACGCCACCGCAAGCCAGGGGCTGGCCCGGTCTCCAACACACGCGGTTAAATTGGACTAAAATTTCCAAATCCAAAATGTCTCATTTTCATGAATGTAATTTCAAAGGTTTCCTAAGGCTATAGGAATTCAGTCATAGACACAAAGAAGTACTCAATTATTGGGGTGTGACCACAGGCAGAATTTTGGGGGTGTTTTCTAATTCTCAGGGAGCCATTTTTAATAACTACTTTCTGTAATTTATTTTTCTACTTTTATCTCTGCTATATGAAAAGTAACACACGACCTATTGTTGAACGCTTCCGTGAAACTTTGAAAAGAATATGGAGACTATTTTGGCTCGCCCTATGGATATAAACATCTTTGAAACTATCTCGAAAGAAACATAGACATAAACGTAATCTAAGAGGATACGTGGCATTGCCTTCACAATACTTATCTTTGCCACTGTTGGAAGTTAATAAAGCTTTTCAAGTTATTTTTCCTACATTTTATAACTGATTAAGAAATCTTGTTTACTTATTTTGAATTATTGTTTGTCAGCCTGCCCCATTTGGAATTGTAATGGGAGCTGTTTTAGGATTTTAGGTCTGCAAGAAGTCATCAGTGTGTTCTTCAGTTGTAATATCACAGCAAGAGTGTTCATTAGCAGGCTTTTGCCCAAACTTGCCCGGCCTTCAATAGGGTTCAAATCCAGTTAAATTCTCATTTCATCCAAACAGCTGCTGTTTTCTGTTTAGCACATCTTTGCCTCAAGGAGACAGTGATCTAAGTGTGTATCACAACTGGACCCTGTCCCAGGGACCTGGAGTGGGTTCCAGCCAAACCCAGATTGCACTGGCTACGCGATAATGCCTGAGACACTGAGGCCCCCTGCTTCAGGGACGAAGCGTAAACCCCAGAAACAACCACACACGAGTTGCTCTTCAGCTTGAGTGTTCTTTCTACTACACGGAGACATAGTTTAACGCTTTGAAAACAACTGCAGAGACAAAATGCCATCAACAATGACCCAGCTGTGACCTCACAGTTCTGGCAGGGGTAGCACCGACCCACTCACTGATCCATCAAGCCTACCTGTTAAAAGGTGAGCGTGGGGGAAGGGAGGCTTTACCTCCAGTGATTTCCAGGAAGTGCCAATAAAATGAAACGCTGCCGTCACTAGCTAGAACCTGTGTTGTAGAATCCAAGTACTCAGAATTAACGATCATAATATGGCTGAGTTCAAAAGAAACCCAGATATCTCAGGGTACCCAGTGAGGATAGAGAAGGCACTCCGAACTTTACCCACTCGCATTTTGCTTTGTTTTATTCACTACTTACTTATTACGCATGAAGACTATAATAAAGATTGCCTTTTTCTCTTTTTTAATGCTGTCCCTAAAACGGTGAGGCTCTTGCAGGATGAAATCACCAGGCTCAGACTGGCCCTTCCACAGAAGGTCAAGGGGGATGGTGAAGTCACCACGAGTAGACATCCAAACACTTCCAGGCGGAGCAAGTCTGGGCTAAGTGCCTGCCATTCCCAAATCCACAGCTCCCGTGGGACGTGTCACCCCGCGGAGCTGCAGAGGATGAGAAATTCTACCCTAGAGAATCCTGTTTATAAGAAGTTATTCACATCCAATAATCTCAGGAGATAGGAACACAGCAATGTTGAAAATTACCTCGTAATTGTTCATCCTTGAAGGAAAAATTAGACAATTATTTTTGAAAACATCAAAAGCCTCATTTAATAAAAATCAGACTCCCACATGTGGTCCAATTTCTACTCATTAATTATGAAGAAGTTAATAATTACTAAGTTGCCAGCGGTCAAAAAATAATCATTCATCACTAGAGAAGAGCTGAGTTTTTACAAAAAAAAATGATCGAAAATATTCAGCTGGCGTTGGAGCTTTCGGTGTCTGACACTTTTCCTGACATACATATGCAGCTCATCCACCTGCTGAAGTATTTCAATGCCTCTCGGCTACAGGTGTTTCAACACATTATTCTGACTATCCAAATACAAAGTTTCTTAAGGGCTGGTCTTACAGATGTTTGAACCCAAACATTTAACCCCCTGCCTTGTGTGTAGTACAAACTTATTCAGGGTTCTTAATAAATAATCAATCTATTGGAAAATGTTCACGACCAAAGCATTCTTTTCCTAACCTGGTAGAGAACTATGACAAATTGAATGCAAAATAACTGTTTATTGAGGAGCATGTGAATAAGGATGTTTTGAACACTTACTAAGAGCTTTAAGATGCTTAGGATCATGCTAGGGAAACATGATAAATACCTTCCCAAAATTAACCTGGGACTCCGAACGGTTATATGTGATCTAAACTCTCTTTGTTCCCCCAAACCTAGAAATAGCATATAAGACTGTCTTGGAATGGAGCACAGGTGATAAAGGAAAATAAAGATTAAGAGAGGAAAAAAAACTTTCTAAGTTGTGATCACATATTACTCCTACATAATTTTGTCCACTAAGTAGATCGATTCTGGATGGACCCCACAACCTGAAGTTGTACAAATGATTCTAGTTTGCCCCAACTCTTAGCATCCTCAGGAAATGGGAAGAAGCAAAGCAAATTCTCTCTGCGGGAGGTCACATCTATCTTTGACCTTGATGAACCTTGACAATAATTTTCTGTGGGTAATGACGAGCAAGCAGCCAAAGGTAAAAATACTCACAAAGAAATAAGACAATATGAAAGATACCAGAAGAAAAAATTACAAACAGGTCTGCAAGTACATCAGAATCATCAAATAAATAAATATTAAAACAAATATGATTATCACGTTTTTAAAAAATAAAGGACAAATGAAAAATCTGCACAGACCACGTTTGTGAACTGGAAGCTAGATCAGAAGAAGTTACCACAAAGGGAACAAAGGTCGGTCTCAGATGGCTTCACCCTAAGTCTAACAGACGTTCAAAGTGCAGAAATTAAAAGTATAATTCTGATCTCATATGACTTCCCCTAGGAGACAGGAGAGGTAAAAACACTGCTCGACTCACTTCCTCAGGGTCAATGCCAAAGCGTGACAGGGACAAAAGAACAGAACATCAGGCCACTCATTCACGAACACAGGTACAAGAATTCTACCAACTGCAAGCAAATTGAATCTTGCTCTATACAAAGTGAATAAAACCATGATTGAGATTACTTCAGAACTACAAGATAGGTTGAACATTATAAAATTGATGAATGTGTATAAAATAGGCATAGAAAAAGAGCTTAGTTAAAAACTTTAAGCAAACGAGAAATAAAATGAGACTTTCTGAATATACGAGTTGTCTAAAAGTAAACTACAGTAAGGTGTATGGTGAACTATCGAAAGCTTTCCTTCTAATATCATGAATATAGTAATGATGCTGCTATCAACCATCGATGGTTTTAGCCAATACGATAAACAAAGAAATCAGGTAAATTATGGTATTGGCATTACAGATTACTGGAGGAAAAAAAATGGACTATTCTATAAATTAGTACTTCAACAATTGTGTCTACACAGGTAAAATGATTTGCTACAAAGCAACACACATAAAAACTCCTTTTAGATAGATGAAGAATTTAAAATTTTTAGGAAAAAACATAGGAGAATATTATTGTAAAGAAAATGTCTTCAATGTGGTATAATATAAAAATCATATATTAAAATATTGATAAATTAGATTACATCATTTTAAAAAACTTTTTGATTATCAAGAACTTTTGAAAACACAACACATTTCAATAAACAGTAGAAAAGTAAGCCATAACCCAGAGAAAATAATTATAAGATACATATTACTTATAAAATATTAGCATACAGAAAAAATATATTATAAAATATGAAAATAAAAAAGCATTAGAAAGGACAGATGACAAGTCCTAAACCAAAAATGACCAATAAACTTGCAAAAAATGCTAACTTAATTAGTAATTACGGAAATCTTCATAAAAGCACAATAAGATATCTTTCTAATCTATCATTCTGGCAAAAAATTATAAATCTAATAATTCCAAGAATTGGTGAAAATATGGAGCAACTGGAACTCATAAATACCCACCAGCAATAGACGAGTAATAAATTTCTGTATGTTCGCACTATGCAGCAGTGAAAACAGACAACTAAGCTATGTAAGTGACATGGAAAAATATAAGAAACGATTGTGAATGAAAAACGCAAGATGGAAAAACACAGATAGTAAGATTCATTCATATGAAAACAAAAAGCAGGCACGACTGAAAAGTATACAGTTTAATCATGTGGTTGCGTAAAGTTTGGGGGAGCAGTTACTTTGGGGTGGGGAGGTAGACAGACTTTGGAGGCTTCTATTTCACTGTGGTGGGTAAAGATTTTGTGGGGCTGGACTGAAAGATTCATGAGGCAGAAAAACAGGGCTTTCTCTCCTCCATTTTATTCCCCGAGTCGAGCAAAATACATGACATTTTGTATGCGCTCAAGAAACATCTATTGGTTAAACAAAGTAATACATGGCTTTTGTAAACTGTAAAGCTATGCAAATCAAGATATTTTTATTACCACTTACTAGAGCTTAGCTTGCAGAATCATGTAGAATGTAATGAACTACTATATTCAGGAAACATTATTAAAAGTTTGATGTTAACCTGCCATTCTTTGACTAAATTAATTAAAATTTTTATTATTGAAAATTATAATAATCATGATTATATTTAAATTGTTACAGGAGAATGAAACAAAAATCTGACTTCAGCGAAGCATAATTCGAGAGGCAAATCAAAAAAGACAGGATGGAAAACTTGAGTTGGTCGATGTCTATAAGTTCTAATATATAAGTATTTTTTAGAAAATAGTTCACAAGTTGGAAGTTTGTGAGATGTGGTTAATGTGGAAGTCACTGAGAATGTGTGTGAACTCAAATGCCCCTCTACCAATGTGTCTCCAATTAGAAAAAGACATCAGATGAATTAAATGTTCATTATATTTGAAGTGTGGAATCAAGGCATCGCAATCCATTGTATATTTGCCAGTGTTCTGATTTTTTGGCTCCATTATCCAAATGTCCTGCTGTGATGTTTGTATGTTGCATGTGAAAAATATGTATTTGCATGTGCATTACAGCAAGTCATCTAATCCATGCTGTATATTGCTCCCGGCTGTGTTTGATGGAATTGGTCCAACGGGGGAGCAGAGTCTAGTTAGAAGCAATGCCCCGAGAGGACTTTTATCTCAACCAGATACTCTGCTTGGTTCGCATCATTTCTATATACATATAATTTGATCCAGAATCGCCGAAAAGGGAAGGTTTGTTTAGAGGAGGAATTGCAGGTTTTGAAAGCCAAGCTTATTTTACTTTATTTTTTTCTACTTATTTGCTTGTCACATCTCTGGAGTTACGTCCAAATAAAACTTTGAAGATAAAATCCCATGAAAGAAATCTGTTGAGAAGACATGGTTTATTCTGGGGATGGGCAGCAACACCTATTAACAAGCTCCCCTTGCATTCACCTCAGCAACTCACTCTGAATCGATCTCCTGGATAGATCAGGAGGCAAGGTGATGAAAGATTAGAGAATTGTTTTATCTTTCAGAAGACAGGCTTGTCTAAGAAAAAGCCACTATCTGATGAAGGCAGTCTCTTCAAAGTTTGGCTTTCCTTCTGCACATACACAAAACGGTGTATTGTGCTAAAACATCTGTTTTCTTTTCTTAAAATGGCAGGTGCAGTTATTATCCATCAGGATATATTTTGGGGCTTCATATATTCTATGTAGCATTTATAGTCAAGGTCATATAAAATCTGTGTACATAAACACATTTTATAAATTACTATAAGATTCAGCAAACTGTGTATACAACATAGGTTATATTAATATCTCTACTTTTTTATATTCAAATCGATTCTTGGAAAAACTGTTTTCTAAAAAAAAAAGTAACAACAGATTCCAGCTTATCTTCATGAGGCAAAATGAAGTAAAGAAATGGATAGTTCACCAAACTCTATGGATGTGGGCACTTGATCTGGGTAGGCTGCACTATATCCAATATTTTAACTAAATTTTGGGGGGCAGTAGATTTTAATGACTGCTTGGTTTTGAATACACAGATTGATTTCATCAATCAAACCTACTAATATTCCTTTATTAATACTATGCCTATATGAGGTCAAATGTCCATTCAAAATGAATATTTTTCAACAATAATTTGCTGTTTCAAATACTCATGAGTCTGGTTCAATCAGATTAAGTTTGGGGTACCTGCCTAATTTTGTTTCCTGTTTTTATGGTATGTTCGAAATCTTCTAGCTTATCCTAATATTGATTGACGTTCTATAAACACATCAATTTTTTTCAAGTCTCATAGATCTGTTAAATTGTTAAAGACTTTTGGTGTCTAAATCAAAACAGGCCTCCGGGGAGAAAAATGGTACTTCTGTTAATAATAAAGGTTGACACTCCAAGGATGTAAAATAATTTTTCCTGATCACACAGCGAATGCCCCAAACCAAGCTCAAATGTCTCTAAAACAACGCTTTTCCCACTGTGGACAATGATGATGTGGCAGCTGGATCCTGGTCTCGGGGTCACCTTTTGTTTAGTATTCTTTGTTAGCAATATTTTCTCTCCAATATGTCAATATTCATGTTTTGAACCCAGCCAACTTGTACTTAGGTCTACTATAAAACAAACTTGGAATGAAAATTATCCCAATTTTTAAAAACATTGCTGACATATAGTCAAATAAATCTCTCAGATTGGATGTTTTATTCATATGCAAAAGAATTTGTATTTTAGTTCCTTGTTATAGTTCCTTTTGGCCAAATCTGATTTTACAAAGTAAAAACTATAGCATTATTTCAAAGGTTCAAGAGGCTTAAGCTTACTGACCTCCAATAGTCTGCAGTAAAACCAACTGACAAATAAAAGCTCATCTTTTTAACAACATTTTAATAGTTCTATGCCCAATCCTCTAAGCAGCGAAGATTTGGGATGATATCGATTGCCTGTTTAAATGGGCAACGTGGAGATGATCGTCGGAATCTAACAAGTGATGGACGGGGCAGCATATAATTTAATAATACCATTCAGGATGTGTTTGCCAAACTGAAGAGAATGTGAGATCGTGCTCTGCTACTGTAAAGTGTCTTCTCTCCCTAAGTTTAGATTTTATCCCAACTGCCACACACTCACACACCCAGGATAAGAAAAATTAACTCCTCCGCCGGGAGAAAACACTCTTTCCTGCGCCCTGCATGGCTGCGGTGTGCCCGCTTCTTCCCCAGCAGGTGACTCGTGGGAATCTGAATAGGCCAAGTGGAGGGGACCAGCCCACCGCGCTCCCTTGAATGGTCCCTTCGCTTTTCAGGCAATTCAAGTGCCTCTGAAAAGAGTGGGAATAAAGTGGCTGCTGATTAAGCAGAGGGGCTGACGTGGGAAGAGGTTTGTCAATTGTTTGAAAGTCACGCTGCATGGACTACAGCCTTTAAAAGGGAAACGCCTGACAGAGATACAGCCCAACAAAAGGATGAAATGACTGGGAAGGCCACAAAGGACAGGCGCAGCTCTCCTCCAGCAATGAGGAAAGATGTACATCTGTTGTCAGGGAAAGCTCCTTCAAAGTATTTCATAGATGTTACCATCAGTTTAAGAACCTAAAATTATTTTTAGTTTTAGCTCCTATAAAAATTGTTTAAGTATTTTCAGTTTCCAGACAAGATCTCTAAATGCATGCTTTGTCACTTCCCCCAAATAATTCTGAATAGGGTAGATACAATATTACCTACCCAAAATCAACATTTTTGGTGGGGTAGGTTAGTTCAGAGTAAACAGCTTTCAAATGTGACGTAATTCCATGCTGACCGACGCCATCCGAAGCCTCTGCCTGACAACTTGGGAAATGGCCACAGAGACGTATGACAGGGAACGATTCAGCACCAGTCGTCCGACTGACCTTTGACCCATCAAGATTGATTTCGGTCACTGTTTTGTCTCTCATTATGTTAATAGGAAAGTAAACAATAGCCCTGACATTAAGAAATTTTAATGCCTACATTCTTCAATGAGCCAAAATAGTAACAAAAAAAAGTTATGAAAATGAAAGTCTTTAACATATCATAATTTATCTTTTAAAATTAAAATACTTTTAAGGAAAAGCCTTAAAGATCAATAAAAGGAAAGGATGTAGATTAAACTGTCAAATGTATAGCAATCTAAGGAGGAAAGGCTACTTTAAATGCTACCCCAAAACTCCTCATTTTCTACTTGTCTTGGATACATGGTATTCACTATTACCTGATTCAGCATATTTTATGAATTTAAATTTTAGGGAAAAGAGAAAGGAAATAACGTAGATCTCCATAATCCAGATTCCTGCAGTCCCTCGATCATTCTGTTTCCCAATCCCACCTGTTTTGTTTTTTCTTTTCTGTCTTAGAAGCCTACCAAACGAAAAAAGAATGCCTTTTTAAAAAAAGAATCATAAAAGCATCAGGCAGCGGTGCAGAGTGACCCGGGTATTTCTCAGGCAAGCGACAGGCGTGCTCTGTGCCGCACAACTCGTTACAACCAGATCTGAACTTCTGTCTTGGTCATTTCTGTGCTTCAAATGTCCATCCATCAATAGAGTGAACCCGATACCCAGAGTCGCCATGCCAGTGATTCCAGCCCATGCGGCAGCTTTTCCTCCCTCTTCTGTTCCTCCCAGGGTCTTCGGATCCCTCCCTGGCCAGGCCTCCTGCTCCCGCTGCTTCCTCTCACAGCCACAACTCGACTCAGTGGAATACGATGTCTTCTAGATAAGGACCCAAACCCCGAGAAGGCATCTGAATCATCTGTGGATGTTTGCGCATCAGAGACTCATTATTTAAGTGGGTATGTGATCGACTAAGACAGGTAAATGAAGAAATCTAAAGCAAATAGTACTTCAATGTTTCTTCCCTAGATTTCTTATATATTATCTCGAATATATCATATTTCTGTTTCAATTCCTCAAGAAACTGAATCCTACCTATCCTGAGCACCTGAAGCTAAGAGAATAATATATTCATTAGAACGAGAGCTATTATAACTGACAAACACTGAAATCTCAAAGGCTCACATGCTGTCACTTAGCCGGTGTCACCCAGTGCGGGGCAGCAAGGCCTGCAGCTCCCTGAGGACCTCGGGAGCTTTCCTGACCCCGAGGCGAGATGCGTGTTCACTCCACCCGCAGGCGTCCGCTTCTGCGGACCACCCATCGCTGAAGATGGGGGCTTGGAGGGGCGGGAGACTGGCACGGGTTTCAGTTCATCCTCACAGGGAGAAACTTCAGGTGACTTTCCCCACTTTGTGTCCATACTTCCTTCCTGATTGACAGCTCCAGGACCAGAAAGCAACAGCAACAGAAGCAACAGCCTCATGGAAACTGTTTAACCAGCCTCCAAAATTACATTAGAGAAAATCTATAAACTATCTCTCCATCTCTCCATCTCTTCCTCCATCTCCATCTCCATCTCCATCATCTCTATCATCTCTATCATCTCTATCATCTCTATCATCTCTATCATCTCTATCATCTCTATCATCTCTATCATCTCTATCATCTCTATCATCTCTATCATCTCTATCTCTATCCTTGTCTCTATCTCTATCTTCCAGTGGTTCTACTTCTCTAATTGAATCCTGATAGATATTCCCTTGGTTTATGACAACAATGGTGAGAGGAAATTTTCTTTCAATACGTCATGTGGCTATCTTTATGGAGAAAAAATTAATTTGACCATCACAAATCAATTCCAGAGTGATGCTAGATTTACATTAATATACGTAGGCACATATATACACAAATATGTATGTACATAACAACTGATAAATCGAACTACTATAAGATTGGATACTTCAATTCATCAAAAGACATTGCAAAGAGAGTCTAAATGCAAACCCCTCAGCAGGAAAAGAGAATTGCAATGTGTATATCAAAGGATTTATATCCTAAAGCTTTAATGCAGACCTACATAGCTCTAAGAAAAAGGCAAGAAAGCAGTAGAAATTTGGGCAAAACAATGGAAAGAGCTGTTCAGAAAGAAAACATCCAAATGATCAATAAACATAAAGAGCTGCTCAACTTTTTTAGACATCTGGAGAATAAAACTTCAAACCATAAAAAGATACCCTCACATACTTATCAGATGGCTCAAACTGAAAAAAAAAAAAAAAAACAAATGTTGACAACGATATGGAACAACTAGAACTCGCAAAAACTGCAGATAAAATTTTAAATTGTTTCAACCATTTTGGGAAACTGATAGAATCTACAAAATCTAAATGTAAGCATTCCCATGACTCAGCAGTTCTCCCTGAGTACATGTTTCACAGAAATGCACAGGCAGCACTATTTGGAACAGCAAACAAACCAAACCCACACCAGAAACAACCCGACAGTTAATCACAGTAGAATAGACGATAATTTCTGGCATATGCATATGTGGACTTATTATATACAACAACGGAATTAAACTGCAACTACATATAACAACATGGACACCCAAACGTCCCATTGATTAAGACTCCAGCTAAAACAGAGTACATACATTATTATTCCATGTATATGAAGTTCACAAACTAAGGGAAAACTAAGGGGCTAATTACTAGAACAGGGCACGAGGGAGCTCTTAGGAGGTTGTTAATATTCTATTTCTTCATCTGATACTGGCTACATGCACATATTTGATTTATAAAAATTCGTCAGAGTATATGCTTAAGATTTATGTATATTTATGTACATATGTGGTACTGAAGCTTATGTTGAAAGTGATACCACTACTTGAGGAGAATTATAGATATTCTTTTGTCCAAGGTCAGCTGTCAGGTGCTCACAGGAGCGAGACACAGACGGAGTCAGCCCACCGTCCATACTCCCCACCACCGTGACGTCATCATCCCCTCACACACACGGCCAGAGGTCTTTATTACGAGGTGAGGGACACGATACCCATTATAAAACATAAATTCTTCGGAAATATTGGCTTCATGTTCCAGGAACTCAACATAAAACAAAACATTAGAACAACATCTGATTCTAAGTTGGGAACCGCTGGTTTCAATATTAAATAGTTAAATATAGAATTACTGTTTAGGGAAACACAAGGGTAATAATAGCAAATAGTACGAAGAAACAAGATGCATATTTTGACCACAAGAATTTGGAGAGCCTCATATGACATTTTCACAAGTTTCCTATACCCTTTGAGGGCTATCCAAGCGACAAATCCACCTTACACCATTTCACGGTGGAAAAGGACAGGGGCTCAATTCTGAAAGCCGGGCAAATGTGCACACGGGGTGATCACACGCCAGACGCACACCGGAAGTTAACGTGGCTGAGAGTTCAGAGTGTTTCAGATGAGACAAGATCACAGTTACTGATGTACTGAAAAGTTCAACTGAGGTTTTTAGAAGGTTGGGAGCCAAGTTTATTTTTTGAAAGTGTGTCTAAAGACTGCCATGCCTCTAAAAGTGCTGACTCTTTTTAAAGCATAGCCATTACTCCACTGAAAGATCAGTCCCTCTGTATAAAACAACTTCATTCTCTTCGGTCACCCTGTCGGCCGTTCGGCCACCCACGGATCCCTGCCACGGACTGGGCTAAGGGCGAGACGCAAAGGGGTAAAGAAAACATGGTCCTCGCCATGAAGTGCCTCCCAATCTAAGGTGACCGGTGACACCGGCGAAGAGCTGCAGCTGAAACCCCAGTGCTGAACACCACGATGTATCTGGACAGTCATATTACCACAGTCGCTAACATTAGTGAGTGCTCACTGTGGGTCAGACATGGAGACTGAGATTCCAACAGATTGAGCCATGCGCCCAGTGTCACCAAACTCGTGATTCCAGCAAAGCCTTCATTCTAGATTGCCACACTAAACTAGCCCCGAAGTCCACTGCAATGTGGAAGGCGGTGGCGAAAACGACAACCTCAGAGTGACTCTGCCGGTGGCCACAGGGGTACATCTCAGAGTGAGAAGTCCACCGCACATGTCACTTTAGGGACGTGGCTCTTTAGCCTGCACACTCTCATTCAGTGCCTAGAGGACTAGTCTGCCTGTGACCATACTGCCTGGAGTCACACACGCATCAGGTCTGAGGTGGAGTGGCTAACGCACGCCAACGTGCGTCCAAGCAAACCCCTCCCAGGGCAGCGTCCGGGGCATGTGTGTGGCCTCCTGGTGGCCCGGGTCACCGGCTGGGTAAGGAAGAGTGCTCCTCTCTGCTCACACCTGGCTCTCGGGTGCTCTCGGTCACCAGGCTGACACCTGGCAACGGGACCTCACCAGCACGGATGCCACCGGCAGGAGGGGTGGGGCCCCCTGAGCGCTTCTGTTCCACTCACTTTCTACACACTCACTGGCTTCCAGTTTCTCCATCTTTCTCCCTGCTTCCCGCCCCCTTCCTTGTGCGAATCCAGCCTTTCTGCCTCCTTGCTCCTCGTCAGGGCCACTTTCCCCGGGAAACAAAACTGAGCGAGTAGGCACGCAGCCTAAATTCTTGCGGCCATTTGCGATCGACACGATGCTTTGCGAAGCGGATGAAAAAGCAGCAGCTGCCTCCCGCTAGGAGACATCGCTGCCATGTCCTAACAGACGCGAGAGGCCCTGCTGCGGCCTCTGGGTACCAGTAAGGCCACGCCGGAGGGGCGCTCGGCGGGAGGCCTAGTCTCACGGACACTGGGCCGCCCATGACTGGCACGGAGTCAGAAATGAACACAACAGTGCCGGCCCTCCCTCCTCTCCCTGCTCCCTTGCGACGTGCGCCTGTGACCAGGTGTCGCTGCTTCACCATCCGTGTTTCACCATCTCCGCCCTGCAGTTCAACGTCAGGAGCAGCAACTGTCCCCAGTCCCCATCAGTGAAATCACCAAGTCACACTTCCAAGAAGACCTCCAGAGATGGAGACTCAACCTGCTCCAAAACACTAGAAAGGCGGAACCCTGTTTAAACAGAGCCGCGACATCACGTGTGTCATCCACAGCATCCCTGCGGAAGTCTGACCTCGCGCAGAGCAGCACGCTCTCTGAGCAAGAGGACACGTCCGTGAGCCACAGCGGCTAAGGACGGGCCTGTGCCCAGGACGCAGACGGAGGGGGTGCATAGCTACAGCCCGTGACTCGGCGGGCCCAGGGCTGCCCTCTAGCCCTCACTCGCTTCTCCCCCGTGACACCCGAAGAGAAATGAAACGGGTCGCTGGATGACAAAGATGAAACACGGGTTTGAGATTTTTCACAGGCCATTTTATTTTTATTTCTTTGCATTATTAATCGCTTGGTATTCAGTGATTTTTCTACCTAAAAAAAAAAAATTTAAGTTATCAAAACACGCTCAATTCCTGTGCTAAATTTTTTCAAGGAAGATGGAAAGGAAGTGGCACATTTTAAACTTTTTTTTAAAACTACAGAATGGGCTGCAAACAAAAGTCCCCCTCCCGTGTTATTTTCTCCCATCCCTCATTTATGTCCAAATGTCCTTTACAGCTTGGTGCGTTTACATTCAAAGTAAATATTTGAAACTGTTTTTAAAAGCCATGTTAATAGGCAGCAGTAAGTGGTCTTTTTAAAGAGAGCATTTGGAAGAGAAGGCTCGTCATGTCCTCTTCACAGAACTCTTTCCGAGTTTGTAGTAAACGGCTGAAAGCAGAAGACGCGGGTGCGGAGAGCGCCTCTCTGCCGTCACAGCGGGTGGGGGAGATGGAGCATCTTCAATAGACTGTGGACTGCTTAGCGGGGAGGGTTTTTATCAGTTTTCTTCAAATGGCGAATTCCATTTGTGAGTCCTTTTTACTTAGAACAAATAATTCCTCATACTTCTAAGCGGATCCTGAAAATATCTGCAAAGTTTCTATTCTGTGATGAGACAGATTTGGGGAGAAACCAGGATCTATCGTCCCACTTTTTGATGGTGGGCTACCTTGACTGGACCAAAAAGAAATTAAAAAAATAAAAAATAAGGAGCTGTCAATCTGTTTTCTTTTCAGGTCTTTTCTGCTCCTTTTGAAATTAGTTACAGCCTGCTTTTTGTAGCGTTGTGAGCAGCCTGACCTAATTTAATTACCATGACTTGTGTGGTTTCAAGATAAATACTCTCATTCAGCCTGCCCGGCTGTGTGTGCTTCCCTCTCTTCCACACGGTCCTCTCTCTATGTCTGCGCATCCAAAGCCCCTGCCGCCCCTGTCTTTATTGGGCTAACACAGAGTTAGCTTTCATGGTGGTGTCTACAGTCACACGTTTCCTTTGATGCCACGTTTGCTTCCTGCCCGCTCTGCTGTGCCCGTTGCTTTGTGGGACCCGTGGGCCTTTGTGGGACCCAGACTACACATTCTCAGACGCGAGTCTCGGAGCGTCGCTACTGTACGTGCTGCGGGCAGCCCCAGCGCTCCGACTGAGGCATACAGGGGAAGGAGGAGGCTGAGAGAGACGTGGCAGGGACTCTGGGCTTTGGACACAGGACTGAAAAGCTCCAGTCCGCAGAGCAGACCACCGGGCCCAGGAAAGAGTGGACACTCACTCGGGATTTTTAAAACGGAAAATCGAGTCCTGCTCGTCCAGATTCACCACGAGTCTTGTCAAGGGAATGCTGTCCATCTTACCGGTGCTTTCGTCCCAAGGAAAGAAAGGTCTGCATGTTAAAAGATCGCGCGCTCTGGCCACTGGGAGACCCATGTGCTCTGATCAGACGAGCATCATGGTGACGGGGGAGTGAGAACCGGCTCAGGGTCTCACGAGGGCGCGCTGGATTGACCGGAGCTAACCCACCGACCTCCGCGAGCCCACCCCAGGGGGACCCACCGAGGGTGGTCCTCTGTTTTCCACAGACAGAAACACGCGCTGAATGCTTAGGGGGAGTAAAACAAAGCGGAAAATCAGAGCCGAGTCCGCGGGAAGGGGTCTCGCCACAGGTGCTGCGTGGCCTCTGCAGACCCCTCCTCTTAGGAAGACGTTCCCACAGCACGGCGCCTTTGCAAACCGTCCCACCGAAGATGTGAATGGGGCCCATTCTGCCACATGCCACGCCATCCGAAATGGCACAAAACCCTGCTGCTCCACAAAACAGACCATTCTATTAAAAAAAAAAAAAAAGTCAGAGAAAAAGGAATTCAAGGATGTTGTTTCTCTCTACAAACTGGTTTGCTGGGGGCGCATGAAAAGAGATTTTTATCTTGCAAATGAAGTAGAAAAAAAATAATTGGGAAGACATCATTAAGAAACAAAAGTTCCCTTTTAACTATACAAGTAATATTGTACCTTCAACAAGCAGGAGGAGGCGTTTTGTAAATGCCAAAAGCCAAAACCTTGTAGATGAGCAGTGCAAACAGTTTCATTTCCTTGATTTTCCCAATGTATCAAAACTGCCAAGAAAACAGTTTCTAAAGACCAACCACCGCCACAGTGGTCTTCAGATAGTGACAAATCCCTTTCAACTAATCTTTAGCCAGAGAATACTGAACACAAATGTAATAAAATAATGCCGGAAATCCCTCAGCAAGAGGTCACAGTTTTTACCGAGTTCATTAGTATGCATGTGTCCCATCTAATCTAGGGAAGCAGATATCTCTGTAGCATCTTAAGTAGTTAGGGCTTATCCTGAATACTTTTTTCCCTGACCAGCTATGAGCTACAGCTCCTCCGTTCACTAGTCAGTTAAGAACTTAGAGAACTTGATTTTCGGGTTAATCACTCTGACGTTGATCACAGAAAGTACAGCAGCAGGAGCCTGGTACCTGTTCCTTTCTTAAGACCTTCTAAGTTCTTTATCCACTTGGAATCAATTTTGTTGAAGACAATGATGTGGGGATATAATTTATTTTCTCCCCCAAGATTAGGCAGTTATTCTAATATTATTTATGAAAATATTTGTTTAAAATTTTGTCAATTTTTGTAAACCAAATCTTACATGTAGTTGGTTCTACTTTTGGACCAGCAGTGCGTGTCACCGGAGAGAGGCCGAGTCCCGGGACTGCCGTCCCTTGGTGTAAGGGGGACGGGGCTACGTGGGAGTCACAAAATGCTGATAGAAGCTCATGCTTCAAGCGGACACCAAGCTACGTAAATTCAGAACTGCATACCATTTGAGATAAACGTACATGATTCTCAATGGTGACTACTGCTAATCAATTCCAATTTAACTATATAATTTAGCCAAAGTTTAAATGTGAATAAAGCCATTATTTACTCATTCATTTTTCCAATTAGTGACCAGCCCCAAGACATCTAGCCAAAGGCTTATTTTAAGGAAATGTATGAATGAATTGGCACTAACACTATAAAAAAAAAGATTAGAATACAGCAAGATTAGAATAAAGACATCTTAATATTACTAGAGTATGTAAAAAGAAGCTACAACTATCTCAACAAAGTTTTCCCCCTAAAATTTATATAAAATACTGCACATTTAGAATTAGGAGAATTCTAAAATGAAGATATTAGGGGGAAATTTTGAACCACCGAATATTATAATTTAAAGCTAGAGCAAGTCAATGTTCTGTATTAATTTATAGATAAAGGAACTAAGCAGTGAAACAAAATAAACAGTCCAAAAGTAGAACCAACTACATATAAGACTTGTATATAATTTTATATACATCTATATAATTGTGAAATATGCCATAAAATTAAAATGTGTATTTTAAAGTTAGGAGAAAATCTTACAAAATAAATGGCAAAAAAGGAAGATTTGATGTCAGAAATATACAAAAGCATTTGCAGTAAGAAAAAGTGAATATTCCAAGAGAAAACTGAAGGAAGTACATAGTCAAATCAATGGATATGGCTAATGTTGTTGGTGCTGCTGCTGTTATTATTATTATTATTATTATTATTATTATTATTAATGAGTTCAAAGCTCCGTGCTAAAGAAACTGGAGACATCGTATTACTGAATCATCACAGGAAATGCATGAAACTTGCACACACCATTATCCCAGTTTTGTAGATAACAGAAAATAACCAATAGAGTAAAGACTTGGATTCCGACTCCTAAACCTGCTCACAACTATTGGTCCGGAACGCCTCCCGTAAACACGGAGATATCACAGTCTGCGGCCTGGGACCACGTGGGGTTCATTAGGAACGCAGGACCTCAGCCCGGTGCCCAGGCCTATCCAATCAGAATCTGCCTTTTACAAGGTTCCCATGGATTCTTACGATTTTCAGCTTCAAAGAGCACTACTGCTTACCAAACTTTCAAAACGTTCATTTGATTAATAAATGTTAATCATAAAATTACTTTTCATTGGTATAGATAAAAAAAAAAAATCATGAGTAGGGCTGGGAAAAGTTGGAGGTGGGAAGAGAAAACCCACTTGGTGAGCCTGTAGTTTGAAACTTTCAGAAGGATTTTGAGGAATTTTGTCAATATCCAACAAATGGAACACGGGTTAATGACCTTCTAGTAACTTATACTAATTGCACAGAGTCCCAAGAGACACACTATGTTAGCTTTCTATTGCTGCTGTAAAAAATTCCTACAATTTCAGTGGCTTAAAACAAAACAGACTTCTTACCTTACAGTTCTGGAGTTCGGCAGACTTGAAATGAGTCTGTGGAACCGAATCACGGCGTCGGCAGTGCTGCGTTCTTTCTGGAGGCTGTAGGGGGAAATCCATTCATTTATTTGTCAACCTCTCCACCCTTTAAAGGTTGTCTGCTTTCCTTTGCTCACGTCTCCTTCCTATCATCTCAAAGCAGGCAGCGCAGTATCTTCAAATCAATCCATCTCGCTCCCTCCTCCCCTGACACAGCTCTCATCGCCCCCTGAAGCACCTGTCGTTATATTGGGCCCACCTGGGTAATCCAGGATAATCTTTCACCATAAAATCTGAAATTTAATCACATCTATAAAGTCCCTTGGACCACGTAAGACAACATACAGATCCCAGGTATTAAGAAGTGGAGATATATGGAGGTCCATTATTCTGTCTACCACAGACAGGAAGAGTTGTTTTGTTTTGTTTTGTTTTGTTTTTGAATAGTAAACAAAAACAACACGAACATCTATTCACATAGGGCCTGTGGTATTTTCATGTAATGCAATGCTATGTGGCCATCAAACATTTACGATGACTCTCGCTATTGAGGGAAACATTCCATATTTTGATGTTGAAAGAAAAAGCTGGTCATAAAACAGTTTGCATACACAGAATCAAATCTAAAGAGACAGAGGTACAAGGAGGAAAAAATGAAATGAAATTTGACCAATAGAGTAAGAGTATTTATCTCTAAATGAAGGAGTCTGTGGTAATTTTTAATTTTTTATTTATACTTGTCCATATTATTTTTGCCATCATATAAAAATGAGAAATTGATTTTCATTTACCATACACGTTTTGCTAGACATCTAAATATTTATAAATACTTTTCTTTAGACCGATTATTGGCAGGTTGACTCTGAAGGCAATGAAATTTTGTAGTTTGAAAAAGCATAATTGGGTGTTCTGATATGGTATCTCAATTTTAGGCTATTTGTTGCACAAAACACCAGAATATCTAGAAGGAAGTAGTGGATTTAGCTTGAACGCACATAAATACATAAATAAAACCTAATAATACTTAAATTTTGTCAGCCAACTTATAGGCTTGAAAACGGAATTAGCCTGGCAGAAAGGTCTTTAGTGACCTCGCCCATCTAAAACATCTAATGTGTTAAACATTTTGGAATGCATTTGTAATCTACCGAGAAGAGTTTAGAACCAACCCAACCTCCTAACGGCTGCCAGCCAGTCCGGCTTAAATTCAGCCTGAATATATGACAAGTAGGTCAGGGGATCATAATGAATGAAGACAGTAGCTCTCATCTGGAAAACTGGTTTCACATTAAATGTCAAATAGGTTTCTTTCGCAGATTAAATGATACACGGCATGTAAGGCACCCAGTCCAGTGGACGGTACATAATAGGTGTTCACTAAATATTAGTTCTCTTTCTTCATGATCATTTGATATGGATGGAGGACTGTGTTCATTGCATTATTACTCATCAGGAAAAAATGCCTTTGAACTGGAGATATATGAATATTGAATATCTAGAATCGACATTTCAGGCAGGATTAGGGAACATAACCATTTGTACCACAGGACTATCAGAAGCCAGTCGCTGAGCTAGTACATTACATTAACGCTGTCGCTGCTGCTGTGAGCCAAACGTTCGCCAAGCGTGGTCCCCACTTGGCCTGAGAGCAGACTTAGACAGATGGGGCGCTGTTCTTACCCGTCTAAGAATAAAACACGATTTTACCTCTCCGTCATGAATGGGATTATTTCCTGCAAGAGGGTTTTGATAAAGCAGGAGAATATCAATTCTAGGTGGAAACCTTAGCACACGAGGACCTGGATATTAATGAAATCGAGAGGCTCTGTCCAATGCGGTGTCCTCATAATGCCCAGGGTGGTGCTTCCGCTCTCAGGAGGTGGCGGAGGCCCAGGGACGCGTCTCCGGCGAGTCCTCGGTAATGACACTAACCAACCGTGACGGACGGGACTCCAGAGTCCGCCCTTCACGTGTGCCTCTCACGCGATGCACACGCGAACCCCATGGGGCACGCGCTATTATTAGCTGAACTTCGCAAATGAGAAAACTGCCAACCACGGCGGTTATGGGACCTGCTGAAATTCACACAGCTATTAACTGTCGCAGGCAGGATTCAAACCTAGAAAATGAGACTCCGGAGCTTTGTGGCGAACCGTGACTCCAGACCACTTCCCTTGCTGTTCCCGTTTCTGGGGCAACACCCGGACAGGCTCCTCACCTAGAACTGTCATATGTTCTGTGACAAGGTCACGCTACTGGGCTCGGGAACTACTTTTTTGAAGCTCCCAAAGATTGATAAACCTTGGGGAAACTGAGGCAATTTAGTAAAAACCGAATTGGTATTTGGAGCAGGTGTGGCTTGCTCTGCATCTCGTCCACACTAATCAGGTTCTGCCCGTGTGTTTCATACCATCTGAGGTGACTTATGCCTTGCATGACACGTTCCCAGGCGGCGAAGCATATAAGCTCATTCTAAGAAAAACTGAAACAGGGTTTCTCCTCAGTCACCCCTTGAACCATGACAGAAACATATGCCAACAACAACACAAGGTCTGTTTTTAAAACTGCCCATGATCCCATCGCAAAACCTAATGGGCCGTGTTGGTCCCGATGTCCGTGAGTCCCGAGACATTCCGCACTCCTGACGCGAACCGCGCTCGGTCCTCTGTCCCTTGTCCTCCTGAACCACGTCCCTTCAGCTTTCTTCTCTCAGGGGTGGCTCCGCCTTCTCGTTCACCTCTGAGATCTCGCCCTCCTCCACCCAGCCCGTAAATGCTGCCACCTCGGCTTTTCCTCAGTCACGTCCTCTTCTCACGCTGGGCTCCTTCTCTAGGCGAATGCCACCCGCTCACACGGTTTCACTGAATTAAAACTGCACAGCGAGCCTGCTCCTATGCCCTGACTCAGCGTCAGCCACCTGTGCAGCCTTCCGGCTGAGTTTCCCAACGCGCGACCAGGCCAGACCGAAGCACGACCCTCCCCGCCACGAAGCCGACTCTCTGACTCGGTTTCTCAGTGAGTGAGAACGTCCACCATCCTTCTGTAAAACCTAACCTGGAGTCAAGGATGGCTGACACCTCCCACTCCATCACCTCCCGCATCCAAGGAATTGCCAAAGTCAGGGCAACTCGCACAGCATTTCTGGATTCCATCATCCTCTCGGCATCCACGGCACCTCCCTTCCAGTCAAACGCGTCTTCATCTTGCACCTGGATGGTCAGTAAATGGCCTCCCAGAAGTTTTCCTAGGCCCTGCTCAACCTGCTCTCTAAGGTAAGGTAACGTTTTCAAAATGTAAATCTCATCTTATCCCACTCCTAATCCTTCTTCTCCTCCCTACAGCCCACGTATAATCATTTTTTCCCCTGTTGTATTCGAATAATAAGCAAACTCCTATGAGCTGGTTCTCGCCAACCTCTCCAACGCTGTTCCCTCCTCCTTCTCTCCCCTTCTCTCTCCTCTGGGCACTCCGGCCTTCTTTCCAGGCCTCACAGGGACTCACGTGTCCTGGTCTCTCCTTCTTCGCCGCCTCACCTGGTGGATCTCTACTCAGCCCTCCGGGCCCCAGGGAGGGCTCACTTCCTGCACTGTTCCCTATCAGGTCAAGTTTGTCACTTACATACTTTTCCAGAATGGACTTCTTTTATTTTCTTTGAACTTACCACATTTAAAATTATACATTCATTAATTTTATTAGTGACATTATACCAGCTTTCCCTGTAAAGTATAAGCTCTAAGAACAATCTTTTGGTTCATCTTCATATCAGCAGGAATAAATTTCACCTACAGGTAATATTATTCCTCACAACTAAGCTGTATCTCTGGAAACAGACCTCATCAGAATTCTCCTTAAGTACAACGCTGAATTTTTTATTAAAAAATGTCTCGATGGGTTAATTAATGATCTTTAATATACAAGTGTATTTGTAAATTTTTATAAAATGTGGATCACAAATTCCCAAAAGTCTCCATCGAAGTAGGCGTCCCTCTCGAAGCACCAGATTGTTATTTTCCTGTTTTGGTTTTTAAAGATGGCCTGTGTTCCTTTGATCTCACTCTGACACCTGCACCAACCTCCTTCTCTCTTCTTAAGAAGTCCCTGGAGGATCCAAGGTCATGGGGATCAAATTAAAACGGAGAGCATGTGATTGAAACTATTCTTCACAACTTCTCCCAAAACACACAGAAACATAGTCACGCAAACACTTGGATCTGATTTTCAAAGGGTCCAATTTGGCTTTCAAATGTTATATCTCTATTGACTAGATTTTCTCACCCCAACAATAAAACAGAAGGTGCCTAAATTACTGGCTTGGTGTCACAAAATAATAGTTTGAGACAGTACATGATCATTTCCCTTTCACTGACATTCTAATATTTCCCTAATTCATTAATACATTTCCGTTAAACTATTTTTTTTGTATTCCAGGTGGCCTTTCTGAAAGACTATCACCATCAACACGAAACGATCGGATATTTATCTCCTCCGCAAATGTAAACAAATGGGGGTGGGACGTAGGAGACTTTTTGAGGATCCAGCTAAGAATCATGAGTTATTTTCCATCTGTTTCTTGGTAATATGTTTTCTGTTTTCAGTAAAGGCTTAAAAAAGTGATCTTAGATAGAAGTTGACATACCCCTTTCAAACCAAAGGAAAATTATGTATTCTGACAATCTTTAAAAACAGTATTAGTTAACAGAATTTATAGAACTACTACAACAGAAAAGTTACTTTAAAAATATTACGTAACTTGAAGTAACTTTGTGAATTTCAAAAAAACATAGAATAAAATTTCCCCCATTACGTATCTCTGCTTCTGGAAACAGAGGCATCATAAGTCTACATACGTTCTGGAGACTATGTATACTGAATCAATCATTTCATGTTAACACACTTCAGTGATAATTCAGTAATAGTCTCTCAAGAGAGGAAAAGAAACAGCAAAATTTATCATGCATCCTTCTCACCCTTCCCTCCGAGCTTCTCAAATCAAGTTAACATATCACCTTGAGCTGTTTCCAAAAAGGATGCTTAGAAAACAGCCCATAGGTACAGCTCCCTTTTGCTTGTTCTTTATCGGGCCATTATCTCCGATATAGCTCAGCCACATTAGAAATTCAGGATTAGTTCAGAATCCCTTGTTTTCTTACGGCTTGAAGAAAAGATAAAGGTCAGAAGCAGGCTTAAGAAGGAGGACAGAAGTCAGGAGTTAGAAATAAACAAAGGAAGTTCCTTTGGGGTCGGACGATTTAAAACATATGCCAATAAAATGTTCAAAGGATTCCTGCAGGGCTCCAGAGATAAACACATGCAATTTCTCTTCGCTTGAAAAACTCCACTCACCTGAAGCTGTAAACTCAAATGTATATTATGGTTTTGTGCTAAAATGTGGGAAGAAAACCATTTGGTGTTTTTAGCCACTTACTGGGAATTAAAACTTTTAGTGCACGTGACCATGAAGGTCCACCTCCCAGCTCCACCTGCTCGTTCAGCTGCGGGACTTGGGGCGAGTCCTCTAACAGCCTCTCGCCCCCGATGTGCCTTACCATGAAAGGGAAATAAACACGATATTCAGCCCATGGAAGTGTTAAATGAATGACATAATACATGCAAAATCTTTAAAACCATGTCATTATGGTTTTAAATGTTCATTAAACGTCAGCGATGGTTATCAATTTTGTCATCGTCGTCATCATTCTAATGAGGCCGGGGCACTAAAGGGGCTGGCCATTAAAAACCCTAACCTGTAAGAAACTAGCGGCAATAAATCTGATACTCGCTTTGAAACACAATGGAAAAGACTGAGAGCATGCAGTCCTCACATGATGAGAGAATTAAGATTTTAAATACAGGGCTATTTACAATACATCTACTGCTGGTGACCATAGAATTCAGGAGTTTGGGAAAAAAATAAACAGAAATATGTGAAAAAAATGTAAAAAAAACCAATACATAATGTCCAGAAATAAATAGAAATTAATGGGGAGGGAGAATTATTAAAGAAATAATTAAAGTATTCTAGAGTTGAGAATACTACCTTCAGATTAAAAGGCCTCATCCAGTCTCCCAGGACAATAAATCAAAAACTAACAAAAACACCCTTATGAAATTTTAGAACATCAAGAACAGAGAGAACAAACTTAAAGTTTCCAGAAATTAAAAAAAAAAAAAGATGTGTCACTTACCATGTAATAAGAATCAGAATCAGCCCATCTTCCTCATGAGACACCAGGAAACAATGAGGCCATCCTTTACAAGTTCCCCAAACTGACTGTGTCGTGTTTTCTGTACCAAAATTCCGTATAAACATTTATTTGTTTTTGTCTCATATCCTATGGTGTTATTAAGTGCACGGCATCATGACAAATGTCCCCAAAACAGCAGCTTGCACAAGAGCCAGACCTGTCTTCTGCCTCAGGACGCATCTTGCAATACAAGGCCCCCAGGACAGACGGCTCCGTCATTTCCTACACGCGGCTCGCGTCTCTACATCCTCGGAGGTGGTTTCTCCAGCGCATTCGGATCGCAGTGCGGGAGGAGTGAAAAGCAGAAAAGCAGGTGACACAGCAGATGGGAAGTGCCGGGATGGGGGGCCGGCAGCAGGACGGCCAGAGAGGTCTCGGGCGATGCTGGAGGCAGCTACGCATCATCGGGAGGAGAGTTCTCATCTCAGCACAGGAGGAGCGCGTGTGACGGCCTTAATCTGGGAGGCCGCCTGGTCCCAAGGGACGCCCTGAACGAAATAAAGTGGCCGACGCGGAAAGGTCCGAGGGGAGCGTCCCAGGCAGAGGGCCCGCGAAGGCCAGCGTGGCCAGCGAGGGTGGCGAGGCCTGAGAGCCCATCGCAGAGGCCTGTGGACACAGGATGCTTCTGTCTTCCAAGATGATTCTGTCCCTCGTAGGGACAGACGTGGAGCAGGAGCCCAGTACCGAGGGCGGCAGGCGGCGGCGCTGGCCCAGACCAGTGGTCAACAGAGGTCGGACGGAGGTTTTATTCTTAAGGCAGAGTGAAGGAGACTTGGTGAGGGATCGAATGCTGGATCTGAAGGAAAAAGAAAAGCAAAGAGGACTTCAAGTTTTTCCCCTTAAGCAGCTCAGTAAATCGAGGTAATATTTACCAAGGGGTCTTTATTTGCTTTGTAAAAGAATTCACCACATAAGTTTTACATTTGCATTGGAAATGATTGAAATAAAGGCTAGAGTGCGCCTGTCACATCAGAAATGAAACTCCAGACTGAATCAAGGCATAGGTGTGTTTATTTCGTATTTCTCTTCTGTCTTCTATAGAATCGCTAATTAAATATTTATGGGCATTATTGATGAATCTACTGATGAAGAGGATGGGAAAACATCCTTAGGTGGTGGAGTTTCCAACCACCTAACATCACTGCACTTTCGAAGGAGAGTGACATGAGGTCACCACCACCACAGACCCGCTGTCAAGCTGAAGAAAAGACCGTTGTACAGATGTTAAACCCTGTGCTCTGCCAAATGTCCCTACTCGCTCACCTGTTGGGAGGGTAATAACTATTGGAAAATTGCTAAAGTGATAGAATGTGCCTTTATCTAGCTTCCTTCAGGCTGAAAATTTTTTAACGCTTTTAAAAGTTCACTTTTCAGGCTCCTTATTTGATTTATGAGAATTAAGGTGACATTACTGCGTCACCTCAATCAAATCTGATAATCCATTTCTTAACTTAATAAAAATTCCCCCTATAATAATAATAACAAGTTTATTTTGCTGTGAGGCATTTTTAATTGCATAGGGTGTATGGCTATAATTGAATTGTACCCAATTTTGGTTGACATTTTAATGATCCCATTAGCCAGAAAACAGACATTGTAAAACTTTGAAAAACAACCTTTGGTGGTTTAGAACTACCTGGTTTTAGCCATTCTTAGAAACAGTCAATTAGCCTTCTCTTGAAATCCTTTAAACATGGGAAAATTTTCTTCAATTTCAACTTTTTTTCCCTTCAGACATTTACTATTTTCCCCTTAATTATTAATTTCCCTCTTGATGTCTCAGGAAAATCAAACCTCATTACACCCTCAATCAAACCTCTCTCACCCTTAATCTGTCCTTCATCTTGGAAGCCTCTTCGTTTTTCGTTTTGCACAAAGATGCCCACTTCACTTGGTTCAGAGAATCCCCAAACTTTTAAATATCATGACTTTTGAGCTTGACTCTGGGGCCATGAAAAATCCACGAGAAACATTATTTTGCAAAGAGGCCCAAAAGTAACAGCAAAGGCCAAATCCTAGACATAAATAAATCAGGGTTTCACCTTAGAGAAAAAGAAAGCCTAGTCATAGAGAGTAAGTCTTACATGAAGCTCTAAGAAAAGTATTTAATGTCCAGCAAGAGATCACTCAGATGCAGAAAGGCAAAATTTATCAACGTGGAGGTGTGAATTCCCTTAGGAGAACTGAGTGTGCTGGGGTTGACAGGCAGCAGGGGAAGTAACATCCCGGTCCCAGTGCCGAGTCAGACTTTCTGCTCTCACCTCACTGGTCCACCCCTCCACAGGTGTGTGACTGGGCAAGTCATTTTACCTCTTTATGGCTCTCTTCCTCATCCATAGAATGAGGATAAGAATGGCACTTCTCTTGTGGAATTATTATGAATATTATATGAAGGAATACGTGGAAAGTATTAGAACGACATCTGGAAGTCGAGCCAGCACTCAACATGTTAGCGATGAAGACATCAGATTCCAATCCATTTGATACGAATATCTTAGCATCAGCCTTACTATATAATACCAATTAATTCAACCATTAAATACAAATGTATTTATCAAACGAGAATCTGTTGTGTACTAGGCATTGTTCTAAGAACTAAATAGAACCAGCAAACTCACTTCCGTGCACCCAGCACCCAGCAGAAAGGCATGTATACCGTACTAGTCAAGCTTTTGTTTGTTATGGGGCTGGCTCGAGAGGTGAGATAGAAACATCAAGGCAAAATGTGTCGGCAGCATTCCTGGGGCTTGGCTGCTCAGCCGGCCGAGAATCCACCTACTATCATCATCTGTGGAACGTTTCTCCTCTCACCCTTTGTGCATGAGACTTTGTCGATACCTTGTTGAAACAGGTATAGTTAGTTTGCATGTTATTCTCCTGATCCTAAAGTCGAGTGCTTATTTTCAAAGAAATTTTTATTTGGGAGAACTTGCATTAAGAAATGCATTGTGGCTTCCAGAAGTGATGAAGTCTTTTGAATGATTACCCACCAGCTTTTCAAAGATTGCTTCAAAAATTTCGCGAAAGCTTGCTTACTGGTTTCCGAATTTGCAGTTGCCTGTCAGTGTTGAAAATGGGAGCAAATTTTATTGACCTAGATTCGGCATTCAATAAGAAATACGGTCCAGTGTTTTACCTAGCTCCAGCCCCTTGTTTTAGGAATAAAGAAATGAAGACTCACGAGGATTAAGCTACTTGCCCAAGAGCATGTGGACGCTGCCGCCGATCAGGGTTCAAGAAGGTCCCTGGCTCCTGCTCTGACTTTTCTTCTCTTAATATAGTCTCTCACAGTTGTTGTTTTTTTAAACGCCCACAGCACCTGGTCTTCCTAGGTGGTCTCCCATCCAAGCACTAACCAAACCCAACCCTGCTTAGCTTCTGAGATCAGGTGAGATGGGACATGTCCAGTGTGGCATGGCCGTAGACACTCACAGTTGTTTCAACAGCTCTTACGGTGGTTGAACGATCTGAGTCACTTACTAATTTATACCTTAAGAGGGTAAGGCTAGATCTTCTATTGTACAACTTAGAAAAATGTCAGTGGTTCAGAAAAGTGAGACCGTATTGTCTCAAAGAAGCTGCAGCTGCAACCATCGTGCGTTCGCGCTGCACTTGAGAACACAGACGTGATGGAGGACGTATGGCTGCAACGATCCTTCTGAATCACCAGGCTAGGATCGCCTTCTTCCTGGTGTCCCCAGCACCTACACCTTTCCTTCTACGTTGACCGTCTGGAAAACATTGTGACTCTGAGAGGACACAGACCTCTGCCTTTGCACCATTGCGCACTGAGCCTCACTGCACACGGAGAGAAACACACCTCCATGCTGGCTCTCAAACCGCTGTCCCCAGCCTGGACTTCTGTCCTGATTTCTGCCCCCACCAAGTCACGGGCTACTTGGCCTCTGCACCTGGATATAATAGACATCTCCGTGTTAACTGGCGCAGAACTAAGCTCTGGCATTTCCTTCCGAACTTTATGCTGCCTTTGGCTTCCCTTTAATTCGGCTTGTTAAATGTTTTTATTTTTAATACACTCGGCGAATGCTTCCTGTTCTCCGGCTCTCCTGTCTTTAGATACATCTGCATAGCTGTTCTGCGGTATGACTTGATAGTCAGTAGCCGAAGTCTTGGCAAGTCCTTTCCTGAAAGCTGAGCTTCTGCTGAGACTTGCTGTTCCCTGGGGAGCTCAGGCATATCTGTGTGCCACTCATGACTCTGTTTCAAAGTTACACACGAAGGCAGACGGCCTGCGTAGAATGGAGCGCTGACCGATCTTGTCTCTTGAGCGGTTTCTCATCTTTAATCTTTAGGAAATTAGAGTGAGTCTCATGAATCTTTCTTCCTTTATTCCAGTGTTTGCAACTGGGCTAATCATTTATTCCTCAACTATTCGACAGACTGGATGTGTTTCTTAACGTTTTGTTCTATTGTGATTTTGCCACGCGATATTTTAAGAATTGCCTATAAAAGCTCTCTTGGCAGTAGAATTTTGGTGGAAAACACAAAGGTAAAAATAACATATTTAGTTTGAGATTTCTCACCTCTTCATTCGGTTTATACCAAGTCCAAATAAAAGACAATGCATGGTTAGTTTCATTTGTATCTGGATATACTTAATCACACAAGCATGTTTTCCTACTGTAAAAAATGGAAGTAACTAAAGCTCGTTCTAAAAGGAATGGTAAGTGAGTAACAAAACACAAGAACAATGGGAATGCCCTTTAAAGTAACAAAAACATCTTTTAGTTCTATAATGAAAACGGAAGAAATGGATCGATAGAGTCAAGACAGACAAATTTATATGGAGTTAGGTGATAATACCGAGATTTATCTTTTCGTTTGAACAAAAGAAAAGAAAAAGAAAAAAACAGTTTAAGCCCCATCTTTATACATGAAGTGCAGTACATTTTTATTATTACTCTCTATAAATGACACACTGCTGAATATAGATAATGGCACTTTAAAAATATTTTCTAATATCCAGAGATAAAGGAAAAGAAACAGGCATATTAGTAACCATAAGATATTTTATAAAATAGTAACTCGAGAAAACAGAATCTAAACTACGTAGTCATAACCTTTAAAGAGTTAAAATTTTAAGAAACTAAAAAATACATGCAAGGGAATAGAAATAACTTCTTAAATATTCTCTATCAACTGTTATTTAAATTCCCAAGTAATGTTGCAATTAAATTTGAGAATAAGCATTATAATTGCCTCAACTCAAGACAAAATGAGCTATCTCTGGAAAGCGTGCTTGTTTATATAAAATATTAAGTCATTTTTACTTTTTGGCTTTATTAAATAAAATTATGACTTAGCATCTTGAAGACATTTTCTGAAATGGAAAACTACAAAATTTAAAACAAGTCACTGCTTCTTACATACATTATACTGATAGTTTCTTCAGTTTGCATTGTCCATCGGCCAAATTCTTATCCGTTTCCATCCTGTCCCAATTTTGAAATGCTGCGTCTCTTTTGTACTTATGCATTGTTATAAAAATAGACACTATTTCTCTGATTTGAATTTATTTAAACATGTTTGCTTTAGAGCTAGTCTTAGTTTAGCCTTCAGCTACCCCCACTCCTTTGATGCGGGAATGATGAAAGGTAGAATAAACCCAGAGAACAAATCCCATTTCTGTCATCTAAATATTCAGGAACGGACAATGTGCCTTTGCAAAGCAATGACCTTTCTTGATTTATTAGTTTCTCCTTCTGGATTTATCCATGTGGGAAAGCATCGCCAAAGCTCATTTGTCTTTTCCTGCCGAATCCTTAAGACATGATATTGAGGTACTTTGTTTCTCAAAAAGTATTTTTAAAAGGTGGCTACCCTTTCCCCGTGGGACATTTCAATAATAATAAAAACCACTTTCAATTAGGATCTGGGAGGGCTGCTAAGGAGAAGTGGGGAGGAGCAAGCAGCGCTCCATACGGGTCTCCGAGCAGCGAGCTGGACTTCATGCTTCTCGGGTCATCCCTCTCTGCATGGGGGCCGGCTTCGGTGGATGGGCAGTGTTTTTCTCTAAGAACATCCAGCTCTGTCTTTGCAAGGCTATTAAGGACGCGAGGATCACATTTCATTGTTCTCAGTACCATCTACCAAAACTTTTCCTTTTTAGCTCTCCAAATCATTGTCTCCCTCGATATTCAATTTAGAACATCAAGAAAACAGAATAATCAGGTATTTTTTATCATCCTAATATTTGAAGGCATGTCTTACTTCACGTAGAGTTAAACATTTAGAATATGTTTGTTGGGATAAATAACGCGAGATTTTTTAATCCACCTTATCCGTGTTATGTAACAGGACACCGAGGCCAAGAAATACAAAGTGGACCCTGGGAACCAACAGAGCTAAATCCCTGGCTTCCCATTGCAGTCCGCTCATGAGCAGTAGACAAGGCTGTGCAACCATTCTCTGTTTCAAGACAATAATAAAGGAAAGACGAAAGAACTCAGAAATAATTTAGACTGAGGTATTTTAGAAAAAAAGTCTTAATCAAATTTGGCCATATTATCTATGAAACATTGTCATGAACAAAATGACTCAGACATTTGTTTTTTCTTTATAAATGAGATTTCTTCACCAAAAACAGTTCCTTATATCCTCCTAACACTCTCCACTTGCAAGCACCTCACGACCCGGGCACAGGCGGCCTCACCTGTGCTGCCTCCCCAAACACTCGCCCGCTGTCTTCAGCTACACTCCACACTCTCATCCACGCATACTGCACCACCATCACTGGCTCCTATTGCAGTCTCCTCTATCAAAATGTGAGTGCACATGTCACTCGTTTCAGTATCTCTAATGCCAGCACCATGGCTGTCATTCAATTAGTATTGGCTAAGTGGATCAATATATGAATGATTGCTTCATGGTAATCTCCCAAGGCATTCTTAAACTTCTTACATATAGTTTTTTTTTTTAAACATTCTCAGTGTGAATGAATGAATCCACCTACCTAGGTTTTAGAACAATAAATCTACTTTCCCTACCCCCTGCCCTGAATATAACCATGATTTCAAACTCCGAAGGGGATTATTATAGGACATTCACTTAATAATTACACTTTAGTGTGCTATGGAATTTCAAATAGAGATCTATTTAGGTTCACTATCCCCTGTCAAATTATTTCCAGTATGTTTCAAAGCTTAATAAAATATATTAATTGATATTCTCATGATTTAAAAGGATGAATGTAGCCCTCAAAATTTTAATGAGTTACCAGAGAATAACAAAGGTCCAAAGGAGAAATATATAGAATCAACATTATCACAGCCAATTAAATGTTTTATCCACTTGAGGTTTCGCAACATAGAAGAGATATAAAGAATTGAGAAGGAGTACAAAAAAATAATCACAATACCAGAAGATAAGAAATTAAAACCTGATACAAAGAACAGAACTGTAAATAATAATAATAATGAGAAATATACCTAGATATTTCATTTTTCTGACACATGTAAAACTAAAGAACATGATATCAAGAGTAATATTTAGCTGTACCCAAGTTACCAGTAAGATTATGGGAGTGGGGATGTTCACTGCTTATTAATTTTTATAACTTCCAAAATATCAAATGAGCATTTATTACTTTTACACTTATGTGAAAATAAAATATCTAAATAGAGAAATTACTTAGTCCTTATAGTTCTTAAGCACTGAACCATTTTACTGAAAATGGTTCTGAAAAATCCATCCCAGGAGATTATTAGAAATAGAATAGAGATGGATTAGTCTGGAATGGGTCAAGTAAAACTTGCTTAAATGGTGACCTTTACATCTGCCTTCCATCCTGTAACGCCTATGATTGATCCTAAGTGCTGTTTAAAAACAGAAAAACTGCTGATTTTTAAGGAAACATAATCTAGCATGCAATAGAAATAAATTTTTGTTTTGAAATCTGGTAAAAATCCATAAATTCATACCTTATTACATTAACAAATAAAACTTTTTTTCTCTCGTTTTCTGAGATTTCCCTAAATATCAGATTATCTTTTTCTTCTCTCTTTTCCAATAAATGTCTCTTTTGAGGAAATTCAGGAAAAAAATCATAATAAAACCTCAACTGATTATTTAATGTGGCCTTAGTCACACATTAATCTAAATTTATAAAATAAACACTGTGCCTAAGACACAATATCATGAGCCAAGGAAGACAAGGATCTCCCAGCACCCCGAACCACTCTGCGCTGAAGACAGATACAAGAGCAGAAAGGAAGCTCTGTACAGATATAGGATGAATATCTTGAAGTTGCTGACATTTGACTATTTGGACCTAAATAATGTAAGGCGTGCTTATTTCCAAAAAAAAAAAAAAACAAAAACAAAAAACACCATAAAATGAATTATCAGTATACAGTATCATATTTCACAAAATAAATTAGCATTAAGATAAATACTACTCAGATGTGAAATGAGAAATCGCTGTTTGACTCTTTTTAGTTTTTTTGATATAGAAATTCTGTTTTGTCTTTTCTATAAGTATATTAATTAAAATCTGTTCTTTGATAAATCCTTTTAAAAGAAGCAACAAAAAAAGAGGATAAAAATAATTTTGTAATGGATGTAGATAGATATTAAAAATTGTATCAAAAAAATAAACCAAGCAAAATGTAATTTTCATTGATAAGTAACTTACATACCATATGACATAATTTTAGTTTCAAATTCCAAATGAACCTTGGTTAGAGCTCACTTTTCTAGTTATTTTCGGGTCTCTGATGTTACCAGTGCAGATATATATTGATCAAATCATAGTAATACATGCATGCATTTGTGTAAGAATATCATTCTACTATTTTTGCTATATTTCTTTAAAATCCCCAAAATAGAGCACCATACATATTTCTCTTAAGAGGAATAGAACCAATCCTAAAATCATTAGGTAAAAAATGAATTCTAAAATGTATTTTAGAAATTTTCTTAAAAATTTAAAATTTAGAAAAGACACTCTAAATTAAAATTCTGGGAACATGAGGTGAAGACATTTTATTAATTAGGTGAATATTTAATGTACTTTCAACATTCAACAGAATCTGCCCCTGCAAGGTAAACAATATTTGTAGTGTCACTTCACCCTTGACTTCTAAGGAAGCACACATCATCCTCTACTTTGTGAGAAGTTAAGAGCCTTCGGCCAGAGCAAGGGGCTCGCAGTCCCCAGAACTGCGAAGTCACACAGGGAAGGAGCCTCTTCCACTTACAGACTATTTTCTACCTCGTCTATCAGACAGTGGAGTCTGATTTCAATTACACTTGATCGGTTCCTGGATCAGTTGTTATTTTTGCCAAAGACGCTGTCTCAGAATATTTGGGCAAGATTTATACACCGAATCGGTCCCTGCCAGCAATTCTCCAACTGAAGTCATAAAACTATTTGTTGATGTTTAAAGCTCCAAAAGTCAGGGGGAGGGGGCACTAAATAAAACCAGGAAAAGAGATGTTGAACACACCCCTTCCCTTTTTTAACCAACTCACTTTGATGACAAAGCTTGACGCTCCATTCAATCAATATTCCTTTTGATTCCCAACTTTTGTTATATTTCCTATTTTTTTCACATTTGTATAAACAAACTTCTCTTCTGTCTGGTCTAAGTCACTCATTCTGATTTCATGCCTCCTTCTGCACTACTTTTACTCTTGACATCTTGATACTCCCTAATTCTTTCCCCTACAGGAAATCAGTGTCAGCTACAACTGGACACGAGATGTACTCAACCTTCATCACCGAGCCAGAAATAAGCAAACTACCTCATTGAAGAGGCCCCGGATGCACATGGCGGTCGGGGGTGGAAGAGAGAGAAAGAGGAAGAAGGAAGGGAGGAAATATGTAGGCAGATGCTTATTTATTTGGATGTTGTATATCCGAAGAAGCCTAAATTAATGAATTACCTGAGACCAAAGCTCCTTTATAAGAAGCACAGAGACTCTATGTGAAGTCACGCGAAGTTATACAATGACATCCACAACAAGCAAGCGAATCATAAAACTTGAAAACTGCGCAGCAGCTACAAAACCAGAACCGCTTTGGGGCAGACCTTTCATTGATCTCTTGCCGAGATGCACACTGAATACACACTTTACACAGAGACATGAAACCTGTGAAAGTGCCCGTAGCTTCCAACCTTCTCTTTCTTGTCCTTGTCCCCTGTCCGAATAATGCAGCCCTCAAGGACCCGGAGCGATGCCCTCTCACACGCTCACCCTCTCTTGACCTTCCCACATCCACGCATGCAGGCGGGCGTGACACGTGTGACACTACAAAATGAATGTGTTTCACAGTGAGATGTTTCATGAGCCAGGCATTTGTCGCTTGAGCCTTTTAATCTTACTTACAGAGAGAAAAGATTGTGTGTCTCTGCTCTTCACCTTTCTTTGACAAGCTTCTGGTCACCCTCAGGCTGGCAGCATGAGAATGATCACACTTAGCAGCGCTGAACAGAAAAACAGTGATCATCCGAACTGATTCTCCAACTGCACATCGACCAAAAGAGAACGGCCCATGATGTCTGTGGAAACGCACATCCCTGTCCTCGTCCCATATTCTCTGAACCCTCACCGCCAGTGGAAACCACAAGACGTCACCCAAACGTCCAGCTGATTGTCCCGCAGCTGGACACTGAGAGCTACTACCTGAGGGAGACCGTGCAGCTTCTGTTCATGCCAAAAAACAAGGTCACAGCTAAAGGCATATTTTTTCCCTAAAATAAACTTTTCCTAAAATTTGGGCTTAAATTTTCTTTATTATGCCTCTATGTTTTATGTTCTGCAGTGTACTATTTATTGTAGAAAATGTGTTACAATGATCTTCTTTTTAAAAAAAGGTTCTTACAGGGCTTGTTTACAGTAACTAAACGATGATGTCACTGGCGTTTCTCTCAGCATCTCTGATCTCAACACGTAATGGAAATTAAATTAATGAAAACAAAGGCCATCAAAGGGATTACAAATTAATTTTCTCTTCACTCAAATGAACAGCAGGAATAAAGGTTTTTTATGATTAAAAATGACATCATGCTGTCTTCTACAAAATAACATCCCCCAAAGTAATTTCATTTAATTTTTTTTAATTTAGCTCTTCATTTTTAAAATAGTAACAGATTATCCAAAGAGGTTCTTCTTTTTTCAAAAAAATATAAATAAATAAAGTTAAATATTGTTGGTTACATCATCTTGTGCTTAGAGTCGTAGGAACTAACGGGTTACGTGACTTTCCGCTACAACATCCTTTTGGTTTTAGGGCAGATCGCTTTATCATAATTAATGCCTTAACTCAAAGGCAAAGGCTAGTATTAAAGGGGCGAGCGAGTATTTGGGGAACATTTGTCCTTCAGATCACACCTGGGCTTCTCTTGCTGTCTAACTGCAGAGGAATCTCTCTCTCTCTCTCTCTCTCTCTCTCTCTCTCTCTCTCTCTCTCTCTCACACACACACACACACACACACACACCACTCCCACTACACAACTTGAAGAGAGCTACAACTTCCAAGTTGTAGCTACCTACCTTCTCTAATCATTTGCAAAGTGTATATAGCTTGCAGTTATGAGTGTGTGTGTGTGTGTGTGTGTGTGTGTGTGCGTGTATGTATGTGAGAGAATGTGTGTGAGACAGAGAAGGAGAGGCAGGAAAGAACAAGGAGGTGAAAGAAATGCAACTCTTTTTTTCTCAAAGGAAAAATATGTATTAAAATGCAAACTCTGCAAGTACTATGAGCTCCGATATCTGAGCAAAACCAAACTCATCATTTTCTTTCTTGAATCTGATAAAGTGTGGACGATAGTGATGCCTTAGAGCCATCCAGGCTGCCCAACGTCCAGGAGGCCTGAGCAGCAGCATCCCCCGTGCTACCAGCAGTCTCAAGGCCGGGCCATGACTGACGCACGCACACACACCAAGCACACGAGCAAGGCGAGGCTGGCTTTTAAGGTCAACAAATGGGTTCTTTTTGGATTATTCCAATGTTAGGGTCTCTGAATCTTTCCACACTTCCTAAATGGTTTTGAACAGCTGACTGGCCGCTCAGAGGCAGGGGAACACTGACAGGAGCCCCAGAAAGGCTGATGATTTGCCACGCTTCAAACCAATAAGCTATCTCCAGCAGTAATTTAGCACTAGTCCAATGGTCGACGAGCTGCAGGCGGAAATCTCCTTTGTTCCTGATCTCATCACGTCTTGTGCTTCTGACTTCATTGTTTTTGCTGGAGGCCATCCTTCAGCGCTTGTCCAGCTGGAACGCAGTGGAAGGTTGAGTTTTCGGTGCATGTGTCACTTGCTCGGGGCGCCCTTCCTTGACCTGCCAGGTGAGACCAACTCCCTCTCTCACAGCCCCTCCTTGAACTGCTGTTTCAAGGGTAACAGCACCAACTGTGGCTACAGTTGATTTTTCACTGTGCGATTACTTCATCACGATGAGTGAGAAATAATACCAGCGTCCATGGGGCCGTTCACATGTCCCCACAGCCCAGCTTGTCAGGACGAAGGTTCCCAGTAAACACTTCCTGAGCGGGTGACCGCCCCAGCACTGAGTGCTGGGAAGGCAGGAGGTGGCCTACACAGAGCAGAAACCGTGTCCTTCGACCCGCGGACGGTGTGCTGGCGTCTGGATGACTTCATAGCCTGCTCGCACCGTGGCCCGTGAGAGGATTCGGTAGCTTTCTACACAGCGTTTCCACTGACGGGTATTTTTTTCTTGATATTCGCTTTCTGTAGATTTGACTCAAAGCAGGCACAGGTTTTAAAAGCCCAGACCTGGCTTTTTTCCTTTGTGTGAAAAAACACCCAAAGAGAACGACCCTTAAATCTTCTGACGTGCTCAGTTCCATCCTCGCCACTACGACATGCCATCGTGACGTCAGTCTCCCGAGGAAAGGCTTCTCGATGATGTCTGAGAGTTCAAAAAATAGACCTGAAATGGCTGTTTCAGGTATTTCACAAAAGTGAACTCATTCTCATCGTGAAAAAAAAAAAAAAAACAACCCAACAACCTATTTGATCCCATAATTGAAAACAGAAATCAAGTTTGCTCCAGTGTATCACAGGAATTTATATCATCCCATCAGGCTGTCGACAGTCTCACACTTTGCCGGACTGTGGGAAAAAAGCTGCTGACACAAATCTTATTAGGGTCTGAGTTAATGATGGCCTTAAAAAATGAATGATCGTAAGTTGACCTTACTCACTGAAAAGCTAAAGGAAGCATATATAACTCTGGCACTGAATTAATAATTCTGTGCCTTTGCTACTGTCAGCTCTGCGAGGAACATGCGCAAAGGGCAGCTGCTCTGACCCTCTGTGAACATGAACTCTGCGAAAAAGTTACTGGATGCCCTTGAGACTGTAATTTTGTGGGAAATGCCTTTTCTTTTTCTTTACACAGATGAAAATACAGGCAACAGAGATAGCCCATCACGGGTTTTAAATTTCCTCCTTGAAGAAGGTAACTGTTCGTAGTAAAGACTGGATAATCAAGTGTTTGCTGCTGTATGAAATGATTGTACGAAAATAATCCGAGAAGGAAAAGCAAGTGTTACTGGTTAGGAAAGCTGGAGAAACTCTTGTCTTCTTGGTCTCTGCTTACTATATATTATTTTCTAAGGAAGAACTGAGATGAATAAAGAAATGAACTTACTGAAGGAAGTGTCTGTTTTTAGCTATTTACCTAATTTTAATTGCTAATTTATTTCTTAAATTAACAGACATTCCGGTGGCAATTATCTCCAGAATTCACTGAACTACAAGCAATCTTTCTTAGCCCTTGACTTGAAGATGTCATTGTGTAACTCGTCTTAAGCATGAGTCTGAGGTTCATACTTTGCCTATGTCATTAGCATGTGATAATGCTATTCTTTCATACAATAGAAATCCTGAGTCCGTTACAAGACACATGCTTACTAAATTAATAACAGGGTCACTTGGGAATAATGCTCAATGCTACAGCTTTATATTTTAATAATGTAAATTGTGTACTTGGCATGCGTGCATGTAATCAGCCTGTAATCAGATGAGAAAAGAACAAACATTTAATTCGAAAGCTCATTTTTGTGCCATGGATGTATTTGTGTAACATTCATAGCTTTAAACATCCACCTATGAAATGACAAAAGATCACCGGGATAGATTTCTTTGTTTAGCCTTGAAATTTTTCAGAATGTATAACTTCGACAATCATGAGAGAAAAATAAATGGCATCTGATTTGTGAGTTTTAAGTTTTACTTAAGTAGGAACACAGTTCCTGAGTTCTCTGGGGACTTGCAGGCTACTCCATCACCTTCCCTCGTCGTCTGGCATCTTAAAGGAAAGATTAAGTGGAGATGAAAGAAATGACTCCAAGGAAAAGTCCAAGGTGAGTATCGAATGCTGCCAGCTCTCAAGGACGGGGAAATAATATTTCTATGCAGATTTTCTGATAGAATTCTGCCTTTCTAGGAACACGGCCCTTGACCCAGTAACCTGACTGTTGGTCTGTCCCCACAGCGATATTGTACCCAAATGCAGTGCACCGTGAGAAAACTAATTAACTTTGACTGCACTGCTTCTATCCCCAGAAGACTCAGCTCTCTTGTTGTATGGGGAGAATAATTAAAGAAAAATACAATTTCCCCAAAGAGAAGAACTTTTGGTTCTATGCCTGTAAAACACAGACATGAAATAAGCTGTTACCTTGGAAAGAAATGGACTGCAAACTCTTTCCATCTGTTTGTTTGGGGATGGGGGGTGGGGAGGCGACCCCGTCCTCACTGCCACTGACTATTCGCTCTTTTGTCCTGGCCTCTGCACGGAGGGCAGGCCATCTTTCAGGCTCCGCACACCGGGCCTGGCTGTGCCCATCTTCGCCAAATGATGGGCAAGTCACGTGTGATGCCCACAGCCATAGACAGTGGTGAGCTAACGCCAGCCACGCAGACAGCTCTGCTATGTGTCAGAACCGCTGCTCAGCGGAAGACGTGCAAGTTGGAACCTCAGTGGCGAGACCCAGCCCCTGGACCTCCAGCTCAGAGCTCGAAATGTCATCCCCAATTGTCAGGGATCACAGATTAAGCTTTTAGCTTTTATTCTGAAACTGGCTGGAGACTGTTCCTTGAGGAAACCAGAGCTTATCACACATTCCATCAACGGCACTTGCAAGTGAGATAATCAGAGGTTAAACTGTCATGGGTGGCCCAAGTCTTGTCAGTGAGATAGAGCACTGAGATGTTGGGTTGAAGATAAATAATTTTTCTAAATTAGAAGCAGTTCCATAAAATGAAAGTCGACTTTGTAAAAACCTTTGAAAAGCTCTAATCTCTTTTCGCCAAGTCCCATGAATTGGAGGGTTTTCTGGAATTGTTCATTTAAGATAACATGAAAGGTTTGTGAAACTGATGTCTTTGATTTACTTTTCAGGCTATGAGTAAAATTTACCCCAAACAAACTCACCACCCACATTTGGAATCATCAACAAAAGCGAATGGGGGAACCAAAGGAATTTTTGAAGGATAAAAAAAATACGTGTTTCAAAATGTTCAAAAAAATTTTTTTAATTGTTACGCATTTTTACTTGGCATTGGCAATGACTACTGATGATCAGTTTGAGCTGATGCCAGGTAGAGAGTTTTGGTCTCCACGGACATTCTGCAGCTCATGAGGTCAGATGTAAAATCTCCACCTGGTAGCTGAAATTTTCATAATTTTGGTCAAATGACAACATGAGAATAAGTGTCATGCTTTTGATACCTCGCCGTACAGCTGGGTTACCAGGAAGGCTGGCATTAGGATTCTGTTTGATCCCCGTCAGCTCTTCCTTCATGGCTTAAACACGAAACAAGTTTTCGACCTTCAAAGAACAGAACAAAAACGTCATCTGTCTTTGACATTTCATGCTCAATAGGCAATGTTTTCTGTTTTTTTCTGTTCCTAATTTGGGCAACATTTTATTAGTTGAAGCATGCTATTCATGGGGCCACATTCTTTTGCTTTTGCTCACAAAACCAAGGACTCAATTAATTAATACAGTAGATAAAACAGAAATCGATGCTGGCAATCCATCACTGAAGCACAATTACAGGGTGTGTTAACATTCAAAGACAAAAACTGAAGAAAAGCCATGAGAATTTTTGGCTATCTGCCCCCTTGAGAGATGTGGCAGGGAATCTAACAGATTCCAAATCTATCCTTTCATTCTAGGATTTAAATTTAAATTCTGGGCTCTCAAGTAAAGTGTTTCCAAGGAACTTTCCAGGGGTCCTGGAGCGGCCCTCACCCCACAAGCCGACCGTGGGCCCCGAGGACAGAGTCGGCAGAGTAGTGAGCACACGGGGTGCGGGGATCAAGTCCGTTTGTAGCTCCTGAGTTTCAAAATTGACTTTGGATGGACATAGAGGGGGCAATCGTTTTAAAGAGAAAGGTTTTTGAATCTCACATGGCCAGATGCTGAAGAAACCAAAGCATAAACTTAATGTCAAAAAGCACATATTTGGAAGAATACATGAGCTCGAAGAGCCGGCTTCTGCAACTCCAGTGATTTAAAACCTTCCCTCCGAGCTGGAGGGGAAGCTGAGCCTGAGATCAGTCAGGCCTGGGAGGGTGATGTGGGCTCGTGCCCGGGAGCGTGGTCTCATCTGGAAGGAGGGGCTTTGCAGAGATAATGGAGAGGTCACCCGGTGACCACTAATACGGTGCGACAGTGTCCTCGCCAGAGGAGGGGAGACTGGACACGGGCACAGGGAGGAGCCAGTGAGGAGAGAAGCGGGGACGGGGCACCCTGGAGGACAGGGGCAGAGACCCAGCGATGCGGCCCCGAGCCACGGACACCCCAAGCCGCCAGGAGCCGGAGGAAGCACGAAGCACCGGCCTCCAGGGGCTCAGGAAGACGTGCGGCCCTGCTGACAGCTGGGCCTCAGACTTCCAACCCTCAGAGCCGTGCAAAAACAAGTTTGTGCGGGTTTCAAGCGCGCACTTGGGGGCCCCGGCCACCCTGAGCAACTGACACCGGGGATACGCAAGGCCCCCACAAAAACGATGGCGGTGCAAAGTCAGGGCTCGGAATCCTCAAAGTGGAATGCACTGTGAGGAGGACTCAGCATGGGGACTCAGGCCGTTTTGGGGGGCAAAGGCACGGAATCCAGACAGTCCTCGAGCTGCAGGCAGGTTCCCTACGGGGCGCACGCGAGCTGTCGGAGGAGCACCCAGCGCAAAGTTCACACTGGATGGGAACCTGAGGGTCCCTTCGTTTCTCTGGCAACAGGCAGAGGGGCCAGGGCGGTTGCCCGAGGGCCTGGAGAGGAGGAGCTGGGGCTTCGCAGAGTCATGGTCCCCAGGGTCCCTGGGACCCGCCTGGGGCTCCACAAGGACTCACCCGGGGATCAGTAAATAAACAACATGATGGAAACTCAGGGATCCTGACCCCACCGCACACACGTTAAACACGGCGTGTCGCTTTCTGTCTTGACTGAGGAATTATAAAGAATACGTAACATGCCACCTTTTAATCAAGAAGAGATTGTGGGTATTCCTCTTACTCAATATTTACCCTAATCGAGCTCTAGGAAAGAAGATGCAAGAGAAAAATATGCAAGAGTGAATTCAAAAACAATTAGACCTGCAGAAAAAGATCACTGTAAGTGAGTTGACCTAAAATGGGGATGAAGAATTTGGTATCACACCATGAAAAGAAATCAATTATCCTTTAGTCTTGGAAAATGGAAACTACGAATTGTGAAAATAAGTCCATTTAATTTGCATCTTTACAATTCCCGTTATAACGGCAATTTTGTACTAACTTTTAGAACAAATCAACAGTGAATCAAGTGTTTATTTGCCTATGAAATATTTTTTCCTAAGAAAATTGTGTTATGACACATTCTACCCTTCAAAATTAAATTTCACATCTCAGAGGAGAAGAGGTTTATTTTTGATTTCCATATTCACCTCTTCATCTTCTGGTTCTCAAGTATTTTCTGATAAAAAGTTCGCCACATCTGAAGCTGCTTCTCCCCTCTGAGTGAAGCCTCACGTTGCCTGGCCGTGTGAGAGTGAAGCTGTCCTCCCAGACCTCTTTGTCAAGCCTGGGTCACACATCTTTCAATCAAACCGATTGTCTTGTTGGGTACCGTGAGTCTAAGATCACCTCCACAGCACTGACTGACCAAGGTGCCTAGTGACACCAATGCCGGTGTCACGGAAGGAGGGACATCTGAGTGGCATTCGTTTCATTCTGCTCCCCGGCTCCTAACTGCCTCACTCAGGCATCCATAGCACACCCTCCAAATTCCACCATCTTTACCACAACTGCCTTCTAAAGATTCGCTCATCGAATTAGTTTTTTTACGAAAAGTCTCCACTTTTCCAGAGGCCTGAGAGAAAAGGAGGAGTTGAAGCACATGGCATTTCTTCCATCAGACTCTGAGAATAAAACCTTTCCCCGCCGGCAACAGTCCTGACTTCACTCTCAGGTGTAAGAGTGATCTCACTTACAGATGTGTATTCACTGCGGCTGCCTTCTGGGGCTCGGTACAAGTTCACTATGTGGGTTTTGCTAAACATACAAAACCATGTATATTATCGTCCTGTCCTAAGCCATAGATTTAAAAGGACAGCTTAACTTCTTAAGGGTAGGAATTATTAGCCTTCGAACATCTCAAATGACCACCTACTATTTACTGATGTAATTTATTATATCGAAAATGGGAACAGAGTATACACTGAATAAAATAACCTTTCCCCCTTCCTTTTATAACTTATCTCATTGTATAACATAAAGAGAAAGACAACATTATAAGAGTCTGAGCTCATGATTTATTCAAACGCTATGAATCATAATCCTAACAGCTAGAAACACGAACCCTGTGATTATTCTCTATTCAGTGCAGGGGAAAATATTTTCTGATCAGTCCATTGCATATGAATTCTGATAAAACAGTGTCATTTGTCTTTCCACATAAGTTTCAACATAAATTGTCTACAAGTTTTAAAAAACTGGTATAACACGCTATGAAAACGATTGGTTCTACACACAGTTTTATATCAGAAATAACACTCAAATGATTTTTCTTGTAATTATAAAGAACCGGTCTCTTAATTATGCTTCATTTGCTGCCACCCAACAAGTATTTATCGAGCACCTGCCCTGAGGTAACAATCGTGCAGATGTAAAAGATTTATCTGTCCCTTAATTAGAGTATAATCTTGTAGAGATCATGTTTACAGTTATAAAACTATCACAGATTTAAGATTAATTAAATTGGCTCAAAACTATGCAACCCTCATAGACAGCTACCTAGATGTCCCCAACTCTTTGCCATTGCCTTCTTTTGAATACTTAAGTACAATAACTTTGCTTTTCCTCATGTACTATGAAAAACCCAGAAACCACTACAACAGCTGAGAGTTACGGGTGAGGCATTTCTCCTACTTTCCTCTTGCTTCAGTTTTCTCACTCTACTCTTGAAAATTTACACTTGGCCTCTCGGCTCTGCACAGCTTCGCTCCCCACTGGCCAGAGCTCTGATCCCTTTGCTCCAGAATGCAGCTGACACCGGACAGAGTTTCGGCGGCGGTGTGGGGTAGTGTACAGTGGGATTGACAGCACATCGCCCACTCTCGGGCATGGTCCCTTTTACGGTCCATGCGTGCCCAGAACTACTGGCTTAGTTCTGCAGGCTCCCTTGTCTTCTCTTCTTCTTCAGTATTTGCAAGCCTCCTACACTCTCACATGCATCTCGGATAATCCGTATTTCTACTCTTGAATTTCGAAGAACTTGGCACTCCTTTTGCAAGTCATGCTGTGGGGAATCTTCACTGTTCTCAAAGAGCCCGTCAACTTATTTCTCTAAAAAAAGAGAAGAATCCTCCCTTATAAGAAAATGCCACTCATCTAGTATGTGAAGGTGGTTGTAGTCAGTTCTTGCTTTGAATAGATTTTTAAAAATCGACATGTTACACGAACAGGGCTCTCTGCAGGTTGGACTTGCCCATCAATTTCATGAAGAGATGGGGGCTGGGCCAGAGCAATGGGCTATTAGTTTGAGTCGATTGAAAAGAGGAAGTATTCCCACATTGAAGAACAAAGCCAACAAGGGTTCAGTCATGGAATTGTGCATGATTTACACGGGAGAGAGCATGGGTTTGCTTGACTAGAGCTGAGGCATGGTGAATAGTAGAATATAAGCTCAGAGGAAGACGTTGGTAACCAACGATAGCAAATTTCAACCTGGAACAACAGAGAACAAGAAATGGAGCCTTCATGGGATTCTTTAACGGAAGAGTGGCATGGTCAAGAACTATTTGGGCGAGATGAATCTGGCAATGTAGCAGAAATGTGTCGATGCAAGAACAGCCCAGGCAGAGGCAGAGAAGTCAGTCTGTGTATGTGGCAGTGGATGTGGGTGGAGGCCGACAAGTGAGTCAGCCCGCTGATCGCGGAAGGGAGGAGGGCGGTAAGAACTGAGAGGGTCCACCACGCTTAGGCTCCAGCTACTGACCAGCAACACTGCCCGACATATAAAAAGAATACAAAATAAAAACTTCTCCGCTCTACCACCTAGGGATACACCCTGCTAATATTCTCCCATTAAACGTAGTGTATTTTTAATAGATTAACGCATAGCACATTAAAGTAATTTGTCTTCTGCGTAGTTCATACGGCTTTTCAAACCGCGGCTTCTACAAAACCTTTTTTTCAAAAAGTCGACTTCATCAAGCTGTGTTTTATTTTCCCCCTTTAAACCAATAAAGAAAGGAACGCTTGGCCTTGGTGTCGCCAGGATGGAATGGCTGAAGGAAGGAAGCTGATGAGACGAAGCAAGTTTCTCGAGAAGAGCCCGTGAACAAAAATGGGTTTCGGGTTTTTGGCCCATGACTTTAACCCTCTCAGGAAGCTCATACGTTCAAATCATTCATGTTTGATAAAGACAGGCACCAGGAAAGCCCCTGAAGCCGAGAAAGGTAGCTTGCACCCTGAATTTGCACTAACCCCGAGATCCACAAATATCCATTTTTCAAGCACTAGTGTTTCAAAAGAGATGCTTTTCTTTTCCGCCAGTGATGGTAGCCAGGAATAAAAAAACATAATCAAATACATCATGTGAAACCCAAGACAACAGAGTGTTCTGAGATGTCATTTATTTTGTTTAGTAACTCTAGCTCGAAACACTCAGCAAATCCTACAGAGAGCTATTCTTTAGGATGGAGAACTATTTTCTGTCCGTAAATGATGACATATTTCTAGAGAAAAATGACTTGCCATTATCTCTTCAGGCTCCTAAACGTAGCTAGAAGTCCATTTTAAACTCTGCTATAAGTTGTAATGTTTTTAATGCATAACTGTTGCTTTCCTCATCTCAGGTCTGACAATAAAATGTATTTATTTCAGAAGTTTTATAGAGCTTCACTATTTCCTAGAAAATAAACTGAACAGCAATAAAGGATGAGCTGACTTGGTAAAGTAACTTGGGGATTTAGAGATGAAATCTGGTGCATGTTTGTCAACAACCAGTGTGTTGACCTTGGGAAGGTCATTCAATGTTTTCATGTTTGGACTTGACACAGGTGTGCTTTCCACCATTTCTCCCGTTTAGCTAAGCCATTAATCACATGGAAAACTAGAAAAAAAAGCAAACAATGGCTTTCTCAGCACAGAGTGTGCAAACGACTGTTTATATGTTAAGCAGAGTTACCTGTCCGTCACACAGGGAAGCCACGCTGCCCTAGTGTCTCACAGGATGCTGTCATTTTGCACATCTGCAAACACGCCTAGAGATCCAGGAGCAAAACAAAATAGCCAACACCTTTGACTTTTTCAGTCTCTGAAACTGCTTAGGCCCGACGTTAACTGAGAAACATTATGGGCAAACAGCCTCGGGGACCATTTCGCATCTCAGAAGAGAGGAGGACTAAGACAAAGCAGTGTACACGTGGTACTGCATGAATGTCTAGTGATGCTTTCAAGTTAGAGAGAACTTTCAAGGCTCTACCCTCAGCCTCCGGCTTCCCCCTCCCCCTCCCTGGACGAGGCTCTGACTCCAGGACCCTGGGCCAGCCAGCGCTCCTATTCCCTGGGTTGACGAGGGCACCAGTCCCAGAATTTATTCTGCCCAGAAAAAGAAGGGAAGAATAAGAGAAAAGAACCAACTGTAACTTCATCATCACGTTCTGTGACTACCTGCATGGCCTCGTAACTGTCACTTGCTACTCTCAGTCACTACACCATCCTGAGGTGTCCAGGCTGGGAGGGGAGCCCCTGGTTTATGCATTCCGAGGGGAAACAAAGTTAGGCCGCTGGGGTAACGGCTACACTGTCGCCGTGTCACCTGGTGAGCACCTGTGTTTACTGAGCCCCAGCCAGATGCCCCAGGCTGTGCAGGCCCCGCCAGGACCAGACGAAAGTACGTCAGGTCTCTTTCTTCCAGAGCTGTCACTTTGTTCAACAGAAATGAACGGGGGACAAAGCAGCAGTGGTTACCGGTCACCACAGGCCCCAGCCCAGCCCTCCCGAACCGGAAGCTGTGTTTCCCCAAGATCTCCAGTGACTGCTGTGCACAAGCAAGTTCGAGATGTGCTGACAAAGGGACGATGCTGTCTCCCCCCACAAATCTCTGCCGCGACATTATAAATGGCCACTGGCCCACCGCACGCTGAGACGGTGACAGTGCGAGTTCATGGCAGACAAGCGTCATTTAAATGAAATATGCCTGGAAGGCTGGAGACATGGTGGGCGAGGAGGCCCTGGTTCATTCCAAGGGCTACTGGAGTACAGTGACGACAAAAAAGACTGATTCTTTTATTTAGTGCGCTATTTGAAAACCTTTAAGAGGTAAAAATGACTTTAGTAAAGGGGGGAAGGATTTGTTGTCTGAAGTTATGTTTACATTTGCGTATGAGGCTAAGGAAGACAGCACCTGGAGATTACTTAACTCTCTTTACCACAGATTTTGTGATTTTGTGAGTAAGATTCTTGTCTCCTGACCCTTGCCATGCAACGGGCATATCTCTCGGGTATCAAGAAGAGACACGTCAGCTAAGGGAGGACTTGACTCAGAGCACATTTCAGTTTGTACATAATGAAAAAAGCATCAGGCTGAGCTGTACAAGGCTAAAGCATGTGATTTAAGTACATCACAAGGGAAGCAATATCAAAAATGTTTCATATTTAAAACTCATTTGAAATCAAAAACAGATCTTTTTTATCATAAAGATAAACTTAAAATCGATTTGAAAGTGATGGCTGACACTGGTACAAAATGTACATTTGCTTTGTGTCACTGGACTCTGAAGGAAATACCTAAGAATGTTTAATGATCACTAAATTGCTCTTCACAGTACTGATTACACCTCGTACTATATCATGCAATTAGGTCCATGTATAATTATTGCACATTACCATCATCTTACTATTCTTATACATTCATTCTTTATTCTTTCAGCTCTCTTAAAGAATCAACGACATTACTTGAAGCTAAAATAGATTTCATTTACATTAATGAAGATTTTGATTAGTTAATGGAAAAATAATTCTGGGCAAGTTCCTGTATTGAATTACCCTTTACAATTTTTTCACATGACTCTCTCCTCTTTGTTTGAGACCGGCATTTGTGGTGTGAAACACAGTTCAAAAGAAAAACTGAGGTGTTCTTGCTTTCTTCTTGTCTAACTCCTTTTGCATGCAGGATTCATCGCATTAATCACCAAGTATGATTTATGAAAATTGGTCATTGAAGAATTATTCTTCCTCCTCCTATGTGGACTTCAATTCCCAAAAGTGATGAAATCTACCATTAACTCTGAGAAGGAAAATATAGCAGCAATCCTGAAAGAAATTAAAAATACATTCTATCCCCAGCATGTCTATAGTAATGAAAATATCTGTTTGCAATAACATTGCAAAAGCACTTGCTTCCATCCAAACTGTCTATCTTGCCAGCCTGATGCCATGGAGTAGAGGTTAAGAGAGACAGAGAAAGTTAAGTCCATAAATGGCCAACGTGTTCTCAGACTGTAGGGTTCTCTGTGCTGTCTGTTTGTTTCTGTTCTTTTAATATAATTATCACTACTTCTGAAGTATTACATGGTTCAAAAATGCAAATACTAGAAAATAAATATAAACATGTAAGTATATGAATAGGGAGAAATACAAACTATGCATTTCTATAAATTTATATATTTACATAAAATGTATAAATATATGTATGTCAGACATGAAGGACTTTAGTTCCAGGACATAAAAGTTCTGGTTTGTCATACGCCTTAATTAGATGCAAAGATATTTCTTCTTGACGTAATAAAGTCACTGTAAAGACACATGAAAATTACTTTTAACTGGATAAGTAGTTTCTATTTTCTCTAGCAGACTTGCAATATTTATTTCATTGTCATATCCTCATGGATATAGTTACTTTTAAATACAAAAAAATGCTAACATTTGCTATATGCATGAAAAAAACTAGTATCTCATCTTTTTCAGTATGAAGTAGACAATTTGTGGAACAGCCCCATACAGACTCACGGAGATCCTGGTAAGCAAAATAAGGACAACTTAAATCAATAGTTCAGTGAGCTTCAAGCCGTACAACAGAAATTAATACATTAGAAAAGGTCCATTTTATGAGAATGACAAAAAAATTTTTAATCACAAAGGAAAGCCAAATACTACTCCACAATCGACTTCCATAAAGCCAAGAGAGAGAAGGAAAAGAAAAATATTCTTAAAGTACAGATTACATACTACGGTTTCTCCATTCATTTTCTTAATGTTTATTCAGGAATCAGAGTCGTGTTTTTGTGAGTGGAGATCTGAACGTTCACGGAAGATCTGCACATCGAAGCATCCTTCTGCTGGGGACCTCGTGACGATGGGGAGGGAAAATGGCGTTTGGAGGACATAACGGACACCCATCTGGAGCCACAAGACTGCCTCTGTTCTACATAACTCGACATAAATTCTTGCAAAACTATCATTCTGTAACTGAATTTTGCTGATATCCCTGTTCCATTGGTTAAATGTCTCATTTGTGTAAGAACTCATTCACCTATGTGCGAAAAAAAGAGCTAGGTGACACCAGATGGTCCTCCAGTGTGAGAGATGAAAAGGTCTTTTCTAAAATACAAACTAAGTGGGATTTCCTTTACAATCCAGTTAATTCTGTAACATACATACAAAATACCTACTGTGAGACAAGTACTCAGCCCTGCAAGGATGGGGGATCTAATAAGACAAACGTGACACAGTCTGACAAGAAGATGACAATCACACAAAGAAGACAGAACAAATAGCATTGGTTACTGTACTATCATCTCCCCCAAGAAAAGTATCGTGAGAAAGGCTTAGACAAGAAGTAGACATACAAAGAGGACAAAGGGAAGAGACACATGATCTATTCAGCAGTTATACTATTTTCAAGTACATACTCAGGCTCACGTAAAAAAGAAAAATATTATCAGCTTAGTTCCATGGGTTTCGGTCACTGGTGTCATACCTCACTGGTATCTTCTGGGATGTCGAGAATTCCCCCCAGGCTCCCCACCCATCCCACCCTCACTGTCCTCGTCCCCACTCCTAGGTCTCTCTCATACTCTCATACCCGCCTCCCCGTGGCACGCCAGACTTGGGCCGACCCCAGCCCCCGCTGCTTGGGCGCAGTGAGCTGCGTCCTAGGATGCCCAGGGGGAAGTGGAAGGTCCTCTTTAACTCTCTCCCCCTATTCTGTCGAGTCCCCTAAAGTTTCCCGCAGTTATGATCACTCTTCCCTGTGGAGGACGCTACCATGGGGCAGAGAGGTGTGGTGGCAGCCATCCTCGGGAGCATGCACAACCGTGCAGCTTGCTGGGACGTGGCTGAGGTTCTGAGATGACACAATGCCACGCTCCCTGCAGACAGTGCACAGGTGACTCTGGGGGTCAGCAAGGTGTCTGCTGTGCCTGGGTGTGAGGAGAAGCAACAGGAGAGGGCTCTGTGGCTCTGCTGCCCGCAGAGAAGCCATGTGCGGCAGAATGGTGGGACAGCCCCCTCCCCCACCATGGTCCCTGGAACCCAGGACATCTATCCTGAGTGTCATCCCAGTGTGTCTCTCTCTCAGGTCAAGTCTGATTCTCCTCTGAATCCTCAGCACCTACGAAGGGACTATCCACCGAGCTAGTGATAGACAGTGATGACTCCTACTGAATGATGGCACTGTGTGGTAAATCATTCGATACTTGGAAGGAAAGACCGTAACGCGGTTGACAGTTCTGATAATGTGGCTTGCACACTGTCTGTTTCATTTCGACCACCTCACCAACCATCACGCCGGGAAGTCTTTACCCTGGACACGCAATGGACACTGACATCATTGACCTTGTGCCTTCAGCAGCATAAAAGCCAGATGACAGCTTTAAGTCTGTATGAACTGCCAACCGTTAACATTTAAATACAAAACCCTTTCGCCGAACTTAACAGTCGTAGGCTCTTAAAAGATTCATTTAAAGCAGCGTGTCCCTGTGCACATGCAGGAGCAGCCACGAGCTACTTTTTCTAAAGAAGCTACCACTGATGAGCTCATACTCCAAAAGCAGCCACAACCCCCACCTCTCACAAGAATACGTCTGACCCAGCGTCGAGCGCTGAAGGACACTGCAGATAAGACGGCCTCGACCCTCCCACAACTCCTACAGGAACACGGCTGAAGCATCAGAAACACTGCACTGCTCTCTCTGTAGGCTGACACACGGCTCCTCCACCCTTCCCTTTCTCCGAGACTGAAGCCGCTGAGACTGGGCCCGTCTGCCAGCGCCCGGCACAGAGCCCGTCTCCTTCCCAGCGCCTTTGCTCCTAAGGCCTCTTCCAAGCCCCAAACACACTGGTTCCTGTTCACGATTACCTGGTATTCAGCAAGTGCATGTGTGTGCAGGTGTGATCTGTATATTTCACTGCACACTTCTTCTCTCCCCAGTCAGCCTAGAAACTGTTATATGACAAAATATATTTCTCTAATTTTTAAATACCTGTATCACCTAATATAGATCAATTTTTGCTAACTGTTGGTTATCGTGATCATGGTTTCAAATGTCTTAGGAAAAATATCAGAAATCCAATGGACATTTCCTTTAATAGAGTATTCAAAACACATAAAGAAAGAAAAACAATTAAGTGCATTAATCACTGTAAATTTTATGTCACCTAGGGTCTCCTGTTCCTTCTCTTTGATCTTCCTCATTTATTTCTGATTTCTGAATTTGGCTTGGTGAATTTTTAAGAAAACATTATTAAATACATCCTTTCCAAATTCTTAGTAGATCTTGACTTTTCATTCTGTAAAGCTCTTCGTGCTGGTGCCTTCCTCTAGAAAGCCCTTCTTTATATCCTTGCTTTTCACGACTTAATTCAAGTGTCCCTCTCCTCAGAAGCCAATTCTGAAGTTATCTCCACATCATTTACTAAAAATAGGAGTCAGTACTAGTACCTCTGTTTTGCTGTCACAGTTACTTACATCTTGATGTGTGCGTATGTGTAATAAATACTTGCTTATAATGATTTCTTTTTAGATTTAACTCTTGACTTAAAGTTTGAGATCTGTGAGGTAAAGGATTATCTCTTTTTAAATTTTATCTCTTTAACTCCTAGCACATCGCCTCTGTTTAGTAAGTGAATGAATCATCGCATACATCTTAAATGAGGCAAGAACAAAATTACGAGTGTTCTTATTTTGTGTACAAAGAAATCACGGTTACGAGAGGAAAGTGAATATTTTTGAAAGTCCGTGACAAAATGCAATCAGACCTCAAGCTCTGGGCACTGAGCCCAATGAGCTTCTGCCATCCCCACATCAGGCCACGTTCACAGCGAACAAGGAACAGTCACAGGATTGCACAGGCAATTTCACGAAACTACCAGAAAGTGATTAATCAGTTACGAGTGGTTTCCCAAGGTTCAAACCCATGTTAGACATGTGTAATTTTCCTTTATCCAATTTTAACAATAATGAAGATTACATTTATTGCACCTTTGACATATGCTGTTCTAAGCATTTACATGATTCAATATACTTAATTACGACAACTTTTCATTTATTGCATATTTTTAGCCCACATTTATGGATGTGGAAAATGAAACAAATTTAGTAACCTACCCATAGCAAATCTGCGGTAAGTGAAAAAACAAATGCTATATACTCTTAAAATTAAGATCAGTATTATTATTTAGATTATCAACGGATTATTTTAAAAATCGGAGATGCCACGGCCTAACACATCCCCTTCACACACACGGGATCGTTTGTGCTTTTAGCCAGAGAGCACTATGTAATGACGAGGACAATTTCTGACCGTGAGCCCATAAAACTTCTCTATCCATCACTGAAGTGGGAAAACCAAATCACTGCCTTTCTTAATCCATTGCGTTTTTATGAGAAAATGAAAACGGTCAGGGAGAATTCCGTGAACTACAAGAGATCGTACAATGGACACAGTATTCTGGGGTTTGACTTTCTCCCCCCAGCAAGGACTTCACTGTGACTATCGTACTGATGGGGAAAACAGGTTCCACGGGGCTAGGGGACCCTTTAAGGGCCACCGACTGTGTCAAGGGAGCCAGTGGTGTGTGTCCCTTCCCAGCGCTCCTTCCCCCATTCATGCCGCCTTCCTGCAGGCAGAGTTCACGTCCACATGATTCAACCTTCACCTTTGGAACAGGGAGAAAAGGAGCCTGAAATTTTGTGATCTGACTTATCGGTCTGCGTTTTGGATGCTGACCTGAGCAAAACTGAGAGGCTGCGCTGTCACCTTGGCTTACGCATTAAACAAAAGCTCCGCCGACCGCAGCTCTGCAAGTTCGCACATGCCACCACGAGGAACAATTTCAGGCCTCTCCGCCAAGTGGGAATGGGTTTGAAGCTTCGTGCTAATTTAATCATCTCCTTCTCTACTGAGACTAGTAACAAGGCCACCGGTTGGCGTCCTTTTGATTTAGCATGGAAAATAGCTCTCGATAACAGCAAAAGAGCCTGTCATTGTTTTTACAGGGCTAGCCTGGGTGGTTTCTGTCCCAACTCCAGCCATTTACACGATGTGCACAGCCTAATGTGATCATTTACACGATGGACGAATAAGTGTATGTACCTTGGACATGTCCTTCTGGAAAATAAGGACAAGCACGTTACGTACAATCAGATTAACCACACTGATGAGTCTACATTTTTCACTTCCACACACAAATATAACATTTTTGTCTTTTCACTTAATAAGTAAGAAACAAAAGAATATAGTTATTAAATGTGTTTGCTTTGTCACATTCCTTGAGAAGCTTGGATTTCTATTTCCTTTTGGTATATGATGTGGTGTTAATTTTTCTTCCTCTAACTAGAATCCTCTCTGTGGACTTTGGGTTCCACTACACAATCTTATTAAGTATAAGAGATGCAGAAAGCGGGGCGGCTGAGGTGCCCGTCCTCCAGGTCCCCCAGTGAAGAAGTGGGAACGCTGTGTCCCAGAGGTGGTCCGCAGAGTGGTCTTGGATGAGCTTCTAGATGTGAGCTGTCCAGCTTTAGAGCAGGAGTAGAAGTCGGCACCTTGGCCCGCGTCCACTTTTAAACCTGCCATAAGCCTATGAAACACTGAAGGATCTCTACATGAATACTGTACGGCGGGCGTTCGGGGGGTACCATCACTGTCCTCAGAGAGTTACTAAAAACATATGGAGATGAGATGCAAGAAGCCAAGGACAGGCACACTGGCAGTGAAAGAGCTTAGCTCTTGTATGAGTCTGTTTAGGCCACCAAAACAAAATACCACACAACAACAAAAATGTATTTTCTTGCAGTGCTGGAGGCTGGAAGTCCAAGATGAAGGTCCCAGCAGGGCTGGTTTCTGATAAGACTGCTCTTCTTGGCTCGTGGACAGCCACCTGCTCATGGTGTCAACACAGCCCTGTCCCCTGTGCACAGAGAGACAGAAGGCCCTGCTGTCTCTTCCTCTTCTCCTGGGGACACCAGTCCTATGGGGTTAGGGCCCCACCCTTATAACCTCGTGTAACTTTTCTTAGCACACAGAGGCCCCACCTCCACCCGCCGGCACGCTGGGGACTAGGGCTTCAGCAAGGCATCGGGCGCAGGGAGGGGGACCCAGTTCAGCCCGTAAGCGCTCCTTCGTCTCCACCATACGTAGCTGAATGACTCAGAACAAATGATCCAACCTCTGGTTCTCATTTTCCGCAAGGCGAAAATAACATTCACGCCTTCTTCAAGAAGATACTATGAGGACTGACCGGAACAAAAAGATTGCACTGTACGATATTAACTATAAAATGCTAACAAAACACCATTCAGTACGGTTGTAAACATGATTCCTGTTGGGAATATTAAGTATATTTGAAGTTGAAAAAACTCATACTCCATGGACTGGAGCTGTCAGAAAGAAGGTATTGGGACTAAAACAGTTGTCCCAATTTTTTTTTTTGTCTGGTGTATTAAAACAGACAAAAAAAATATATGAAATAACTTTCTCCAAAAACTTCAGCAAAACTGTTAACAGGCTCCATGTGCTTTCATTCCAAAGACAGGACTGGCAGCCATCAGGTTGCAGGCCAGGTAGAAAATGACATCACCTTATCAAGTCCCCTCAGCATCCACCGCCCGGTTTTCGAATAACTGTGCCATTCGAGGCCGGCTCCTCAACAGCTAAAGAAGCCTCTGTTCTTTACTCAGGAGTCTGCTTACGGGGTTTGGTTCCCTCCGGATCCTCAAGGAACCCTGAGCCGGCCACAGACACGGGACCCATGCGAGAGGCGACAGCGCCAACCCCTGAAGAAGCTGCCTTCCCACCAAATGGCCCGTGATGTCTGTCTGTTTGGGGTTCTGTGCGGGTTCACTCGCCCCACTGAAAACAGACTAAAACTACGGAGAATGGAACTCGGTGACCCCGTTGCACAGTCGTCCAAAGCGCGCGCGCACACAAAGAACCGAGGCCATTGAAAAGTGAGTCCACACTTTTATGGGTTTTCTCCGCGCCCCCTCAGACAGCAGCTTTGTCCCAGAGCTGCAGTATTCCTACAGGGCGTCGGCATTGATATGCAAATCAGACGACAAACATCACATTGGGCTTCAGAATTCCTGTGTCCAGCTCTGTCACACAGGCAGGTTTTCAATCTGAGCGCTTTATTCAGGACCATAAATATGTGTCTCACCCTGTGAACAGATTCTTTTTGCTTCCAGGGTTCACAGTGAAACACAAGGTAGACTGTAAAACAGCCCATTGATGGAATGGATGTGCTTCGAAGCAAAGACTCCGCTAAACTGGACCAGATTTCTGCTTACTGCCCGAGACGTCCGTGTAAATGTCGCTTACGCCAGATGGTAATGCTTTTACACTACTATTTTAAGGGAGGTTTTTGTATTGGAAGAATCCGCTTGGTTTTTAAAAATAGGAACGTAAAAATAATTTTCGTTTACATTGTTAGTAAAATCATCAAAGCCGTACTGTTGCTTCTTAACGGATCGGTGAGAGTGTAAAGAAGAAAAGCAATTTCTAAGACCTCTGAGGAGGAGAGGGAATGGGGGTGAATGTATTCCAGGCTCGTCTCTCCCCCCACTCCCCGTAGTTACAAAAGTTAGTAAAGAATTTACTCCCAGAAACAAAGTAAATTCACTTTTAAAGAGTTTGAAAAAGCACCCCCACCACCAGAATTCTGTTTACCGCACAAAATTTGTATGAGCTCTGCCCACACCTCCTAGTGCTGCTTCCAGCTCCTTCCGATCACCCCACTTCGTTCCATAAAATGCTCCATCTCTAAGCCACTGCTTCATGTGGCAGCACTGAGTTCTCGCCACTTCACACGCCGGCACGGGACACACAGAACAGTGTAAGGCGGAAAACAGAAAATTCTCTTTTTTTTTTTTATGAGCTCCATTCGGATTCTTTAAAGCACTGGAGCCACAACCCTGTGTCTGTTTTCATAGCAAATCAAAGCTGAAAAAATCCACAGACAAACCTGAGATTCCTATACATAAACCTAAGATTCCTGTACATATAATACATATACATATATATAAAGCGTGTATGCCTAAATAGATGAGTCCTAGTAGAGACAGACTGCTTTAAAACACCTCTGCCAGTGAACACTGCCTCAGAGGACTGCGAGATGAGTCTGTGGCTGCATGGGGACACCACGGCCCCCACAGGCTCGCCACCTCATTCTCCCTGTGAGGTCGTAGGGCCTCGTTCTTGGTTCTCCTTCCCTTTTTCCTTCACTGACTCGAGATGATGGCACCACAGAGAAGTGGACACAGACAAGTCACTGAGTCCCACTGGGTAACGGGGAAGACTGATCTCTTAGAAATTTTAGGGAACTCACAACATTGAGACGAGCATATTCTAGTCCTTTCTTGGACCACACCACCATTAAATTAGATAATGAAAAAATCAACAAATTTCTGTCATTTTCACACTTACATTTTTTATATGTTAATTCTTAGTAACTACTTATTTCATCAAAAGCATGATGGAATTATAAAATCTCTTGATACAAATAGCTTCCCAGTATTTCTTAAATCTCTTAAGTAAGGGTGCTATGTTAAAAGATCCACTTAAGGCAAATATTTAGGTGCATCCCCCACATCATTACTTTGATCTAATTAAATAAAGTGAAATTTTTATGTCAACATAATATTATTATACGACTCATAATATTTGAAGAAATCCTACTTTTTTTATATAAATTGCTCATTTTAATCAGCTGATAAAATCCATTAAATTTGAAAAACTGAATGAAAGATATGATAAAGCTATCATAGTTAAAAGTTATAAACAATTTACAGAATGAGACAGTCTCATTCTACATAACAAAAAAGGTAATAAGGGGATTTCTTAAAATCTAAAAAAAAAAATGACATTTCAAGAAACTGTGAGTAAACATTTGTTCATTTTAGATTTTAAAAGAAAAAGAAAACTGTTGATCGCTCCACTGGGAAAAGAAACATAGCAATATCCAGGAAGGAGGATGTTATGATTATGAATCAGGATTTCAAGGCCAAGAAAACTTTGAACTTGGACTTAAACTTCAGTCATATAATTTGGTTAAGTTATGAAGTACATTACTGATTAATGAGGTTGATTATATACTAGAAGATACAATGAACACTAATTTTCCCAAGTTAAATCTTGGAAGTACTGGTTTGTCCTTGCTTTTCTTCTCTAATTTTCAGCAATACCTAGTGCTCGTCTCTTTCACAGTAGTAAACAGTTAGTGAGCTACTAAAGTGTAACAAAAACAAGGGACGACTTGGGAAAGGGAGAAATTCAATGATCTTTATTCCTTTTTGTGATTTTTAAAAATTTTTCAGGGAAGTTACGGCCAAAGAGCAACTTAGAACATATCTCGACCTTGGAGGAGCCTTTTCTGCTGAAATAATTCACCAATTTGTGTTTCTTTCCTTCTATATAATCTTTATTTCCCTGGAATAATTGCAATAAGTTACCAACTGAAAAATTGAAGAAACTTTTTTAAAAGATAAGCACTTTTTAAACTATTTTATTTTGCATTTAACTGTATATGTCTAAGTAATTGTGTAATATTCTCAGATTTTTACGACATCTGCTTAGTTATAAATGTGCATTATCTTTTGTCATTGTTTTTACTCAGACAGGGTTTTTTGAGGCACTGCTGCCATCTGCTGGACATAAATAAAATTAAAGACTTGCGACTTTCATATGTGAAAAGTCCAACGAAGTATAGCCTTCATTCCTTAAAATTTAACCTTTGTAAAAATACTCGTTATTCTTTTCAGTGTACCCAGAGAAAACTGCAGCCATATGTTTCAATTGGACATACCAGGGAGTATAATTAAAAATTATCTTGGAACATTTGCCATCACAAATATATTTTTCAAGTACATTCAACAAAGCACACACTGAGTATTCCGGAAAGACAAGACAAAGAGGACCTAAAATCTGTCTTCAAGATACTGGGAGTCTCCTGGGTTGATAGGTTGAAAGAACTAAATACCATAAAATTAAAATGCTGCAAGAGAATGACAATTCCACAAACAAACATGTGAAAATTGGTGTAAAGATACACTTACTCAAATAATAACATAAAATATTAGTTCTTGGATTTAGACAACTGCCTACTTTTTCAGTTGAGAAAACTGATACTAAAGTATTGCTATTTTATTCAAATCACATTGCTAATTAATGCCAAAGCTGAAATCAAAACCCAGATTGACCAGTGTTCTTCTCATGATTTCTTCTTTCTTCTACAATAATTGCTTGCTGATTATTTTACAGATAACAATGTAAAGGTAAAATATTAAGAAAAATAAAGGTATGTAATATGCCATAAAAATAACCTCCAAAAGAAATAATGTGGTATAAATGTAGTCTAATGGAATATTATGCAGCCACGAAAAGGAACACCTACTCAGGTATGTTGAATTAAATCAGGATAAGGATGTATTTCTGAATGCTGTAGAAAGTCAGTTAAGGTTCTGAATATAAAATATTCAGATGCTGACAAGCGCAATGACAAGTCAGAAACCCACCCATTACCAGGATTTTACAAAGATCTACCATTTCCTCTCCTTCTACTCATGTACTTCATTCCTGAGTCTGGGAAAATAGTGGTGAGTAGACATACAAGACCTCAAACTAACAGCAACACAAGTTTCTAATAAAAACACTTAAGGTGTACACTGGACATATTCGTTCCCAGATCTACTTACACTCACAAACACAAGTGCAAACGTTACACAGAGTCCATGTTAGAGGATATTTTCTTGATTTGTGTGTGTGTGTGTGTGTGTGATTTTGTATATAAAGTTTCACAAAGAGGATAATTCCCCAACGGTGAAACTTACAGAAGTCTGCCATTTGTTGATGGGTATGTTCCAAAAAGTACAGTGTGTAACTTGAACTTTATCCAGAAAAAAATCACAAAAGAATTTATTAAAAACAAACAAAATCAAATAAAGCTGGTAATTTAATCAAGTTTTATGGTTTATTTTCTTAAAATCGACTCACATATGTTAAAAGATAATCCCCTTTGAGAGGATTTCCTAGATTTGCATTCTATTCTATAATGAAAAAAGGTAAAGATACTGTATACACAGACATAAACAGAAATTCTGCTTATATATAAATACACATGCTGTATATACATATCTTTGAATAGAGGAATTTATTTAGGTGAAATATAGGCTTTTGAAAAAAAAGTATTTAAAATTTTCTTTCCCATGATGAAATATAGTAGAAAAAGGATCATTTTACGAGAGAGTTTTATTACTGCTGTCTTTCATCATATTTGAAGGGGAAAGAGAAGTTAATCTTGGGTAATTCCGGTTCTGATAAGCGATACTTGTTGGGTTCTCACAGCAGAAGTAACAATGGAAAATAAGATTGCCACTATTCAACCGAATAAGCAGATCAGTTGACAGTAAGATTGATTAAAAAAAAATAAAAGAAAGCTATTAAAGCCTTTCCCCAAATACATACACCCACACACAGAGCTAGTTCAAAAAGGCCTGTAAATCAAGTCACTGAAGGTCGATTCTCTAACAATCAAGTACTTGCAAAATGGGAAGAAAAAACTATGGACTTGAGTTAGTGACTTTGTGACTAAAGTGCAGTGACGGGTACATGTCATGTCACAGACACTGAAAGGGGCACTCACTCGTTTCCTGCAGGTGCCACAGGCGGGAGGAGAAAGTCACATGTTTACTTGCTCTGTGATGCTGAAAATATTTTAATAACCATGGACAATGTTTACATCAGCAGACGTGGGAAAATTCTCCAAGCCTTGTTTACATTTGAGAAAGCATCTTCAGCTATGTTAAAAGGGCTTCATGGAAAAAAAAAAAAAACGAAGCTGATTCACAAAGGCTCGTATAAATGCCAAAGTTTTCTTTGAAAAATCACTATTACTAAAATTATTTTCTCGTACAGTTTTCACCTCCTCAAATGTATTTAAAAGGAATTAATAAATCAAAATAAAATTTGGAAAACTGAGAATTAAAACATTGTTAAAATGACTTCACTGAAGACAGAAAATGCATAGTTCGAAAGTGACATTCCATGTCGTCACCAAAAACTTAGTCATTTCTGACCTTCACTGAGAAAATAACGTAAAATAAATTAGAATATTCATTTAATAGAGAAGTGACCACTAATGACAGAGAAACTGTCCAAAGCAGATGAAATGATCAGGCATAATTGTAAACAGCTGCACACCTACAGAAAACAAGCACAAATTCCTACAGAAAAAGCAGAAAGAAGCATTCCTTCCTATTAAAGCCAAAAGACTTCCCATGAGGAATGCAGCTCACAATAATTGCTCAAAAACTCTACTGGCTGAGAGAAAGCTCAGTGAATTAAGACAAGGAAATACATGTGATGGGGAAATTTTAATCTTTTGGATGAACAGGGGCTTCTCACGCCAGATATTGGAGGTGGGGCGTATGCCAGCGGCCCGCGAGGACCACGAGTGGTCCTCTGGGTTACGGGACCACCAAGAACGCAGGAACGTGAAACTGGGATGGCCAAGGGATCGTGTGTCTCATTGTGGACAAAGAGCCTCTGTGGACACAAGGTCACCTCTGTGATGTCCAAGTCATAGAATGTTCCTTCCATCAGGTTGTTATACTTTTACGGATAATTCCCCCACAAGAACCAGGGCACGTCGTCCTCATACCATGTGTCTCACCTGGTGGATGCCCCCACCTTCCCGGACCAGCAGGACCTGAGAGCTTACTATGCCTTCTCCTGTTCCCACCGCAGGCTCATGCAGCTTCAAAAACAGAATCCCGAAGAAAGGACACTGAAGATGATCTCGGCCACGCGTGCACACCTGACTCAGGTTCGGCCTTTCTTCCTCTACCACGTCCCTCCGTCGGAGGCTAAAGAAGGGGTCCGGGGGCCGCGCAAGGTGAGTGTGGACACGAGGCAGAACTTCATCGTGGAGAGACGCCCCTGGCCCGAGACGTCTCCCGTTATCAATGGGAAGTGTCCACCCAGTCCCCGCAGCCTGAGGCAGAACCTGGCCCTCCACTAAGCCTGCTCCCTGAGCGAGACCTGAACCCCTGAACCACAGCAAAACTCTGGTTTCTTTTCTGAATAAAGTTTGCATTCTCTCTCTGTTAGCTTCATTGTGCTAAGTGGTTATAACTTCATTCAAATGGAAACCTGATAAAATTGCAATCAGGTAATATTTTACAAACGTAGAATACTGAAGTGCGAGTCTGGAGAGTAAACTGCTTTTGTTTTTAATTTACTTTGTCTTTTAAAAAATAATCTTGGAATTTTCTTTTTTTTTCATTTTATTACTGTTAAGTGAATGTGCAATTGCTTATATAGAAGCTTGGTAGAATTATAATTCTGAAGGTTACACAGTCTCAGAAGTGTTCAGCTTACCAAGAACACCTAGAGGTGTTTGTCTATCACTGACGATCAACCCAAAAATGAAGCAGTATGGGCTACGGGTCTGGGTTCTGGATTCAGATCCTAGCTTTGCCCACCCTACTAGCGGTGTGACCTTAAAAGAATTACATGTTTTTCTGGTATTTATCAGGGAAATAATAATAAAACTTTTTATCATGAAGAACTTGTCAGTGTTGATAATAAATGCACAGTACTTAGCACAATAACAATAACTGAGCACCTAACAAACCTTATCTATTAATATTTAATTAAATGATCTGTTTTTCCCTAGTTAACAATCAGAAAAAATTTTTTTTCCTCACCAAATATCCTTTAACATACAATCATGAAATATAGAACACTGTGATGTCAAAATCATTAACATTTGTAGGACTAAATGAAAATTCATCTAAATTCTCATTGATTTAATTCTAATTAAACTTTATGTTCAAAAAACATAAATACAAGTGTATATGCAAGCTTTTATAAAACAGTAGTGAAAGTCTATATCGATACTTCACTCTTAAAAATGCTTTAGGTTTATAAATCGAGAAAAAATTCATGGGGCTAAACAAATCAATACCAAAAAATCCCTTCATATTTTAAGTGCTGTATTAGTTTTGCTACCAAACAAATATCCAAAGTCTCGGTGTCTTGCTAAGTAAGCACTGATTCCTTGGTCATTTCCCACGTCACTGGCTGCGGGTGACCGCTCGGTCCTGTCGGTGTCTGCCCCTTGCGCCTCCCCATTCCTAAGAAGCAGGCCTCGACAGGATGGTCTTGTGAACGCCTGCAGAAGAGGGAAGCAGGGGGCTCCCCCAAGGCCGCAGTTAACACCTTTGTTTGGCCGGGACGCGCATCGTACGCCCTGGACAATCGGTTCCTGTGGCCAAGGGCCAGAGAAGGCGGGAAGGGGAGTCCACTCCCCCCGCCCCCGAGCAGAAAGCCCCGTGGCAATGGCCGTGACACACAACCCCCTCACGTGGAAGAGGGAAGCGACGGTTGTGAGCACAGCCTATCCCAGCTCACTAGGTCACACGCACTCACTCCTGCACACAGCATCCACCCCACCTGCAAGGCAGACACGCTCCACGTTTCATCCAGTCACCGTGCCGGCCCCGAAGCTCATGCTCCTACATCAAATCCAACAGCTCCTCCTGCTCTGGACACCCGGGAATAACGGGACGACTGCTCTCCTCGTGCTCCCGCCACAGCTGTCCCCTCTGTCTCCAGGACGCCGTACACGAGCTTCTGCCTGGGACTTTCTCCTGTATACACCACGCTTCCTGTGCTGTTACTCCCCGCTGTCTCATGAAGCTAAGCCAAAGGGTGACCTCTGTGACCCTCTGGATCACCTTATGACCTCTGATGCAGACTTACAAAAACACGTACTTTTTTTTCGTACCACTAACCATACTTGAAAACTTTATCTATTATTGGTTATTGATTGATAACAGATGTCCCTCCAACTAGAATTTTAGCTCCGAGAGGGTAGAGACCATATCTAACTACTTCTCAGCTGTACACACAATGGTGATTCTATGGATTAATTACACATCACGTTTATCATAATGAATGGATGGCTCTAGGATTGAATAAATGGAAATTTGGGGCTCTCATTACATAATTCTTCTTTTTAAAGAGTGCGGCAACTTTCTACAGTCTCCCAAAGCAGGAAAAAGGACAGAAAAGCTTAGTGCTTTTTACCTCCCTTCCGAATTCATCCACCCACTGTTGGTGGCCTCTTCCTGTTGGCCAGCCCTTAAGTATTTCTTAGTATTTCCTGAACCTTTAGCACGCTATGACCACCCACGACCAAATATGTCCTTAGAAATTCCTGCACATGATTCCAAGTTGCATTGTGTGTCTGTGCATATGTGTGTGCATGTGCACACACGTGTGTGTGCTGCTTAACTTAGGACATGATTATATAAGAGAAACAAATAAAAAACCAAGGTTTATTGCATTCTTAAATTTTGCAGTCTGGGAGGTACTGGGAATGATGTCATTCCCTAATGACCTCATCCACGATGGAATTGTGAAGTGGGTTCTGACAATCAAAGCATTACTGGGAGAGCCTCCAAAGCCATCTGTCAAGCACACAGCATATATTTAAAAAAGTGCTCGCTCAGTTAAATGTGATGTGCCAGGAGGCGATGTCAAATCAGTGGGAAAGTAAACATAAAAGATAGCAGACGTAAACGATTAGTCCACACCCACGGCAGAAGAATATTTTAGATTTCATAACTTGGTTATCAAAGTTTGCAAAAATGAATGTCACGAACGCACATTTCATGCTGCTTCTGAATTATGCTTCGGGAACTGATATTATTTTACTTTGTCCAATAACTTTTAAAAGAATTTTTCTAGATAATGCATTTTTAATTAGCTTTGTTAAAGTAGAAATTAAAAACAGAAAAAAATCACCAATTTTCTATTACTTATCATTTCAATTCAATGACATATAAAATTTTGACATTTTTTTCTTCAAACTAGATTTGTAAATTTTATGAAAAAAATTACATGATACAAAATGACATTACATTTAAAGTTTTAAGGGTGTATTTATATGTTTGTGTGTCCACACATTTTTATTTCACCTTACCCTGGAATATAAATGTTACATTTTCAAACAAAACTCAGAGTATTAAGTCTCACGTATTGAAAACTCCTTTCTAAGTGAACTTTCAAAAGCACATAGATCTTTTCCCTATTAAGAGTCTTACCTCAGAGAAAGTCAAACATAAGATAGACAGAGTTTTTCAAAATTAGAATTAAAATTAAAGTGAGTTTTCTATATTTAATTTCTAAGCAATGAATGTGATACTATTCATTATTGAGTTATTTTTTATGTCAGCTTGAGAAAATCACAGGTTCACGAACGCCGAGTCACCTAGGACATCTTTATCCAGTCTGTCAAACTCCATCCCTCCCTGCTGGGCTCCTCAGGTGAGGGTCAGATCCCGGTCCCAGCAGGTATCCGGCCCTCCGTGGCTCTTCAAGGCCCCTCTCTCTTGACAACAAAGAAACACACATCCCCACGCAGCCCACGACGGTTAGGAGAGCTGCAGCATCCAAATGCTTCTCTCTCAAAACTTCCCTCTTAATCTTTAATTACCCTAAACTTCTCATAATTTTTGATAGAGGTGAGGAGCTTCAAAACAGTGAACTTGGTTTTGACAGTTCCTTTAAAATTTTGCAGCAAGATTTGCTGACCTCTCTTGGAGAACATCTCAGTGCATTCGCCACAGTTCAGTCTAATTTTAATGGTTTTGAAAGTAAGACACAGTAGGGCGTCTTACTAGAGACTCGACACAGCTCCGGGATGGGGTGCCTCTCCCTACTACTCTCCCCTGCCTTCTGTCCTCTCCGGTGCCCTGCCTGCTAACAGGGTGAAAGACAGAGGGGACCGTGGAACACCTGGAGGCAACACTCCATCTGGTCAGTCATCAAAAGTTCCAAAGATCATTCAGTGGAAAACATACTCACTGGACACCGCTTGGGAAAACAGCTAGTCCACTGACTCATGGGGTGCAAGAAATGGACGATATCGGGGGGCTGGAACACAGCATAAGGAAATGATCGGAAATGCAAGCGAGGAATTAGGCACCAGGATGTTCACAGAAGCATTATTTAAAATTGCAGAATAAGCCAAAAGAAAAGTTGGACTCAAACCAAACAGCCCCAAATAGGGGATGGTTAAATAAGAGGGGCCATTAAACAGACATTAAATATCATGTTTTTAGAAAACACATAATTAAATAGAAAAATATATTTGATATACTACAAAGTTAAAAAACATGCACAGCCACATATACAGTATGTTTTAAATCAGTGTCAAAAGTACTATGTTCAAAAAGGGCTGAGACTTGTGAAAAATACTTAGGACAATATAAAGAACTTTTGTATCATATTTTAGGCGATGAAGAAAGACAGGAAAGGAAGAATCCCAGTGCTGGGGGAAGAGAGCAATTTCCTAACAGGCAATAGAATTTATTTTTCTCCAACAAGGAAAATTAACTCTAAGTTCTAAAAATAGAATATACAATGAAAATACATAAATTTCAACCCTAAATAATGAAGGCGGCTAGTTGATAAGCTAGGTAAGGGTGAAAATCACATCTGGTTTGCATGCTACCACGTCTACGACATCTGGCACATCAGTAAATAGTAGTATCTCAGTTACAATGGTGACACACAGATGAACATAGGAATGAATACACAGTAAGAAGGATCAAGTGTGGTGGTTACCATGGGTGGGCGTGGGGGGTGGGGTGCCAAAGGATACAAACTTCCAGCTATAAAAGTAACAAATTCTGGGGATCTAATGCACAGCGTGGTGATTATGGCTAACGATACTGCCTTTTACACTTGAAAGATCTTGAGAGTAGACTTCAAGCATCCTCATCACAAAAAGAAATGGTACTGTGATAGGATAGAGGTGTTAGCTGATACCGTGGTGGTGGTCGCTTTGCAATATATAAGCATATTAAGTCAACACGTTTCACAACCCCAAACTTATACAATGTTATATTTTACTTATATCTCAATGAAGCTAGAAAAATTTCATTAAAAATTTTTTTCAAAAGAGTCAAGATACTCAGCCATAAAAAAAAAAAAAAGAAATCTTATCATTTGTGACAACACAGATGGACCTAGAGGGTATTGTGCTAAGTGAAATAAGTCACAGAGAAAGACCAATATCATATAATTTCACTCATATGAAGAATCTAAAAAACAAGATAAGTGAATGAACAAACAAAAAAAGATCAAGGACTTTTAAGACTCAGTGACATCTACAGGTACTAAAAAAATGTATAGATATGTCCTTGAAGTATTGACAGATAAGTTTCAAAAAGTCAGTGAATCTCTTGTGTGGTTCAGAAGAGTGTGTAGAGCAGGTTTCCCAATTATTGATCTGAGAAACAGAAGATTAATACATTTGACACATTCAATACTGATGCCCAATACCGACTGCCATACGCATGGCTGGTGGGAAAGCTTGGTGCTGCTTAATGTCAAATTAATTTCATATCCTTTCGTCCATTTGTGACCCAACTGAACTCAGCCTCTTCTGGCAATTGTCCTCTTATTATGTGGTAAAAGCAAAACAAAACAAAACAAAGAACCACTGAAGATTTTTGAACAGGGAAAGACTTCTCTTTGGGTCACAAAACTGATTAGTCACTGGAAACCGAAGAGACTGGAGGCCTAAAGATAGAGCACATGGTAAACTCAAATATTCCAGGCAAAGGCAATAACAGAAGAAAAAATTAAAATTTAAAAGGAGGGTGCTGAGATGAGAGACCTGAAGAGGAAACCAGAGATACAACCGACAGGCCTAACCGGAAGATCAGAAATAAAGAAAAGCACAGATCACACCAACATGTCAACATTGGATGGCTAAGTATTTGTGATATGACGAGAAGGAAGGATGTCAGCAGCACATGTGGAATGAGGTGATGTGACATGTCATCACACTAGTCAGAATAGCACACCATTTAAAATATATGAATAGTTTTTTTTCTGGAATTTTCCATTTACCATTTTCAGACCATGGATAATGGAACCATGGAAAGTGAAACCAGGGATAAGGGGACACTACAGAAATGAGCCTCCTCTACGAGAAGTGAAAGTTCACTTGGCTCTGAGCAGCTGCTCCCGGTAACCACTTCCTCTTGTCCGCTAAACATCCATCAACAAACAGAGCAGCACCCCCCGCCCCAGAATTGCCACATATTACACAATTTTAGAGCTTCAATGTTCAGTATTCTCTATTTAAAAACAGAAAGATGTGATGTAGAAATATTTCTATCTGAAATAGTAAAAAAAAAAAAAAATAGGTTTTGCATTTAGATGTGTATGCTTAAATTATCTGGGAAATTTGCTGACAGGGAACAAGTCTTTCTTTGGCAATTCTGGGAAAATGAGGTGTCATCATCTTGGTTTAGCAACATTAAAGCACAGATTCTACCCAGACAGTGAAGTGTTGGAGAGGCAACTTTGGTTTCCTCTTCAGAAAGGGGGATCAGAGAGATTTTTTTAAAAAAATAATAACCATCAAGTACAGTAACGGCAAACACTCTGGAAATATGGAGTGTCGGAAGCCACGTATTATGTCTATTACATTTTAGGAAAGATAATCAGTCAATATTGCAATCTTAAACATAAACTTGCAGAGTGCTAAATCCTCTTCTAAACTGAACATCAAACCCCTCAGAGATGCTTGTCTATGATAAACAAGACAAAGCAGTTTACTTCTGGCCCCAAGTTAGACTTTGAAGTTTGCATTTAAAGAACATATTTGGAAGTAGTTCTCAGAAAGAATGTTATTTATGAGAGGGGAAAGGACATAGTACATCTTTTTAAATTTTATTTTTCCATCTCTGAGAAATGTATTAATGCCTCCTTTAATATGATGATTCATATCACCCTCTTAAAAACACAGCAAAAACAAAAATGTTATTAAAATTAGCAATTCAAAAATCCCACAATCTATGTCTATCTTACAATCAAATACCATAATTGTAATGATGCAATTATTTTATGCACCACATAGAGAAGGAAAAACATTAGTGCTACTGAAGTTGCAACATAACGCTTTCTGTAACTCAGAACTTTTACTGCGTACTTATTGAAAGGGCTTTTTAATACCTGTTGAGGTACAGGGTTTTGGTTTTTTTTTTAATCTTATGTCATTCTTGAGCCTACGTAAAAATGAAAATATAAGCTAAACAAGTTGGTTAAGGTATTCCTAGAGCCAACATTCCAAGCCTGATCTTTCAAAATATTTTCAGTGTGACCATGTCTTCCCACCCGACACGGCAGTCTGTGCCACCAGGAGTGCTGGTGATGCTGAACTGTCTCTGAATTTATTCCAAGTGGCTGACATTCATTCCGCAAGGTTTCATGCACAGGGACAAGCGATGACAGCTACATCAAGGCCACCACAAGACACAACCCTTTCCAGATATGTTAAAATGTGAAGAATAAAATGTAAATGTTAGACCCTTTGAAATACGATACATCTTAAGAGATAAGACATTGTAAAGAAATTGGTCTACAGCTCTAGTTTCTTCTAAGCATCTTGCAATATCTTCACTGTTCGTTTAAGCTTATAAATCTGGAGTTCGAAAGGGTGTTAACTCCACTAGGAGGGTTAATTTAGAGCTTTATAAAAGGAAACGGCAGCCTTTCTCTTGCTTCTTTCCCTGTAGCATCTCCTCTCTCATCCCCCAAAATATAGCCAAATCAATCAGTATTATTCTCACTCAAATGCATGGATAGGCTGTCACATACTTACTTGTTAACCATTTGGAAAGAAATACAGAAACAGAATATTCTTGATGTCAGCCAAGCATAATCACTGTATGGACCATAACTGATGCTGAAATCAATTTCTTCCTCAATGTGGCTGGGAAATAGGCCAAATCTTTAAGGCCCACCTGTGTCAAATCAGACTCTGGGAACTGGTCTATAGGTAGGAATTATACGATGCAGATAAAACTTTTATTTACTTCCTGAAATTATATTTTGTCTAAATATCTTACATAAAGTTTCCTGGAATATTCCTAATGTAGAATATTGGAGTGAAGTAAGAAAGTTAGAAAAAAAAGTCAAAGAACATTATGAATCTCCACATCAGATAATGAACCTTGATTGTGTGAGGTAATATATTTGCCAAAAAAAAAAAAAAAAAGCAGCCTGGGATGCAAGAATTAGGTAGAACAAAGAAAGACAAGATATTAAATGAAACAACGCTGAAGAGATGCAGAGTACTAGAAATCATTCCAATCATTGCTGTTTCAAAGGACAAGTCATAAAACGTTCTCAGAAAACAAAGGAGATTTTGGTCTCTATATGGGCATTGCCATATAGAAATGAGGATGGTAAAGGCCGGTCTGGTGAGGTCTCGGAAGGAAATGAGAAACATCTTGGTGGACACTGGAGGAAAGGCAACCCTTGTCATGAAGTGACAGAGACCTTGGTGAACTGTGTTTAGGTGCTAGTGTTTTGTGGAAGGGAGAACTTGGGAAAATGAAACTGGAGTTCAATAGCTGAGGAGATTTCTAAGCAAAGTGCTGAGGGGAACTTGATTCCTCTGACTATTTAGAGCAAAATGCCAAAAGAGAGATAAATTAAAGACATAGTTGTTAAGTTAAAAAAAAAAACAAAAACAAAAAACAGAACTTGAAGTTCTGGAAAAATCTCAGCCTATCTACACTGCAAAAATGAGAGCGCCAAGCCATAAACAGCAGATCCTTATCCTTTGTCCCAGACGCCTTGTGTACTTCTCTCCTTTATCAGACACAAAAATAGCAGCTAGTACAGCCAAGAGGCGTTGTTTATATTACCCCAAGTTTCCTTTTTAATTAGCGATGGCAAGATCAGAAGCAGTGCAAATAAAAATGGCATAAAAACACAGCCTATCACTTTTAGAACTGTTAATGAACGCCCCATGGATTTTTTTTTTTTTTAATTGAATGAGAAACAGACAAGGAAATGTCTCCAAAAAACTGTCACTTCTCAGGGAGAAGTGTTAATACTATGTAAATTAAAATGTGAAAGTCTAACTGAACTCAGCAACACCAAGAGTTGTGCAGATTTCATCACAATTCTCCGAAGAACAGAGCCTTCCAAACTGCTGACAGCTTGTCATATCTCTAGCTTAGTCATTTCATATTTCTGCTCTCATTTTGTATTACAATGTAAGCACGGAGTCTTGACTGCCTTCAAAGGCATTTCTCCAGGTACGGCGCAGGTGTGTGTGTGTTGTGGAGTTAGGGCGAAACGGAGGACAAATCTGATTTCTTTCCTTGAGAAAATTTTGTCTTGAGCCTTGACATGGAAGTAACTGTACAAACATCCCCTAAAAAAACTTTTACCGAATGTGATTGGGCAAATATGTTTCTTTTTTAAGTCTGAAATGAATTTTTGTGGGGTGTTGGTTATAGATATTAAAACATAGAACAAGTAGAATTCCTATTTCATTTATATTAAATGTTTTTAAAAAGGCATTTATACTCTCAATCTTTTTCTCATTCCTTACCAACTTCAGGCAAACACTTTTTAACCATTTACCCTCTGGTAGCACAGTTAAAAAAAATCATTAGTCACGATGTGTATAATCTTTATAAATCTTAGCTTGGCATTAGCTAAGAGAAAACCATAGGCTTTCCAAACTAGAAAAGATATATTGTTTTGTTAAGAATTAATAGATCTATATTATGGGCATTTAATTACTTTGGGTGACCAGCTAGAACACCGAAGAAAATTTTAAAACAATAGAAGTGTTTTTCCTAAAGAAATGCAAAATCAATCGTTTAAACTACAAAATATCAGAACTTTTTAATTTACTTGGCGTGGCATTTGCTATACAGAACAATTCACCACTTTCCAGAAGTGCAAATCACAGTTTCATTTATTCAAGAAATGTGTACTGAGCCCCTGCCATGCGCCTGGAGAAAGACACAACGCTCGACCTCTCGGGGTCGGGGCTCTGCTCAACAAGGAGAGCCACCACCAGCGGCAGGGCCAGACGCAGTGCAGTAAAAGCATGTACATAATGCCATGGGGAAGGAGAAAGGAGAAAGCAAACGTTTGGGAAGCCGAGGCGATGAGTGAGATCAGAGTTTGAAGAAAATGTCACAGAGAAAGTGACCTTTAAGCTAGATGGTGCTTCAAAGATGAGAATGATTTCATTAAGCAGAGAAATAAGGGAAGGCCACTCTGGACAGTGAGATCACCGTGTTGAGAAGAGCCAAAGTGACAGGGACTCAACACAGCCTGGCAGGAGTGTGGTCCAGAGAGCAGCAGGGAGCTTGTTAGATGTGCAGAACCTCAGGCCTCACCCGGTTCTCCTGACCCAGGGTCTGCATTTACCAAGAGCCCCTGGAAAGCTCTAAGCACCTTATAAATTGAGAAGCAGTAGAGTCAACGGGGGAATAATGGTGCGGGAGGAGTAACTGCAAAGACAGACAGATGTCCTTGATAGATGCCGTGGAGTTCCTACCGACCAGAAGGACTTAAGTGATATGATCTGTGACTCATCAAGACAGTTCTAGCAATGCTGAAACCCATCCCAGATGAAGACATTACGAGAAAAAAAAGGACAGGCCAACATCCCTTATGAACACAGATATAAAATTCTTCAACAGATGATAGCAAACCCAATCCAGCAAAGTAGTACAAGGATGATACATCTCACTAAGTGGGCTGTATGCCACTTAGTGAAAATCAACCAGTGGGACGTCCATGTCCATTTGAGATGAAAGAGGAGAAGCTAGATTTACACTCTCTCGAAACACCTGAAAAAAAACAGGCGTAATATATGAAACAACAGCACTCAAAACTGATTATGAGGTGATGAAGAACAGCGATCCCTCAGAGACAAGGCAATATTGAGGGGGGCCCTCTGATTACCCGGCTTACTACCTGAGAAAGTCTCCAGGGTGGGGTGCGGGGAGGGGGATGTCAGAGAAAGCCAGCATCTTCCCAAGTTGAGGAGACAGGGCTGGGGGTCCAGGGAAGTGAAGGCGCTAGACTGTGGATCAGAGTACGAGAAGGGACAAAAAGAGAACTCTTGAGATCTGCAGGTGTCTCCACAGTCACGTACTCATCACTGCGTGTGTTTGAGGAAACTGCCTGAGGCCAGGTAAAGAACCTCATGAAAGGTTAGAGGGAACCGCGTCCACTGCCAAACAAGGTCAGGAATAATGCCCGTGCCCGCCATCAGAGTACAAAATGAGTGTGCGTGTGCGTGAAAGGGTGACATAACACGTATAAACTGAGCTTCGAGAGTGCCACAATGAGAAAGAATTTCAGCTTGAGAATCTCTGGATTCTGAAAATCACTGGGATCTGAGTAAGAAAGCTTATGAATAAACTTAAGTGTTAATTTAATTAAGTCAAATGTAAACTGCCTTACATGTTATAATAATTAAGTTTTAAATCTAAAATGTGACTGAGTAACACATCTGGACAGTACACTGTTTTCCAGTTAAAAATGTTAAGGTTCTTAATATACAGAAACCATTCTACTGATCATATTAAAATGCTGTTATATATTCGAAAAGCATAAGTGAATTGTCGCAGTTCTATTTTGATATTTGGTATTATTAAGAATGCCTGTATTTTAAAAATCTTGTCTCACTGGATCTCTACCTGACCTACCGGTTTAGCCTTAAAATCTTACTTTAAAAAGTAATGTAATCCTATACATTTACCAACATTTAAGTTATCTGAAAGGTAAGAAGTAATTAGTATCAAACGTTTCTTAAAGATCATCTGCTTTTAATATTTCCTCAGTTGTCTTACCAGCCTTCACTATGGGAAATACTTACAACTTTTAACAGGGGGAGAAAAATTGGTCGAATTGCTCATTATACAATAAAGTTGAAATAACAACATCCAATGCTTTTTTTAACCTACCTTTTTTTTAACCTACCTTGCAAATGTCTCAACTCAATGTTTTTAATTATGTAATCTGTTCTCTTGAAAAAGAAATAAGTACTTATGTGGCCTCTAGAATTATTTTATAGACTACTTCGGGGCATTATTAATAACTTCCAGCAATCAGATTTTGAAAAATTATTATCTGAAACAATTTACTGAAGCATTTGAGGTTTTTCAATATCATATTAAAAAGCATTTCATTACATGTTAATATATCTTGGATTAGAATCATGTTAGCTTGTCATTGTATTTTCAGTTAAAAACACTAATCTAATAAATTAGTGTCATTAAGGAGCATCCTTAATAAAGAACATCTACTAAAATATATATATATATATATATATATATATATATATATATATATATATATACTAGTTTTAGATGTTATCAAATCTCAGTTTAATTCAAATGGATATAAAAATCTGGACTTCAAATAATTCCATTTATACGCATGTAGATGTTCCCACAGGCTGTCCAAAGTCCCTACACCGTGTTCATTTTAAGATGGATATGCACAGCATTTACTCCAGTTCACAGAGTGTGGACAGAAAACAATCTACAGAAGCTTTTATAGGGTTTAAAAGAGTTCTTATCACCCATGCCAACTGTGCTTCTCTGAACACAAAACTGCTTTTGAAACCAAGCATTCATTTGCTAAAACAAGGCATCTGCTGTTAAAGAGATTGATTATCCTGGGGCCTGACCTAATTGGGAGATTAGATATGGTTCCTACTCTGGATGGCATGGTTTACAGAGAAAAAAAATCAGACCAGAAAAAGAGCAAACGTCCTTTGAACAACAGTGTGCTTTTATTTCATTCTAATTTTCTTTAAGTAGAAATAAACAGTATTGCAAATGTCCAATTGCTGAAATTAGTGTTATATATAAACTACAAATTTGTTGAGTTCACCATGTCATTTCTTTAGTAACAGATACTTATTCACTTTCATCCAATAAACCAAACATTACTGAAAATTGACTTCTTTGTCACATCCCACTGAGTTAGGATCACTGTATAATAGAAACACCACACACAAATACATTCACACACACACACGCACACCCACAAATCTGGCCTTTTACCGATGGCATCCTTTCACTGCTTTCTGTTGCCAGTTAGGTTCTGGATTTTCCCCTCCAACCACAGACATCACCTCACTGCTGTGGCTAATTGCATTTTTCTTCCTATCCTTTGACAACCAGACCTTTGTTAAGGCTATTCACCAATATATCGGACTCAGGTCATCCATCCCAAACGTGACAAAAGACACAGATGCCCATGTAAATTGCTCTCCCCAAAAGTCTGCCCCCTCTTCTAGCGGTGACAGACCCGTGACCCCTCCCACCCTTGTTCACTCCCTTTGTTGTCACTCTCTCATGCTTGGAAAAAGTGGCATGGGCTTCATGAAACACTGTGCTTTGTTTATGCAATAAATCAAGTAACCAAGTTAATTATGAAGCTAGATGTAATTTTCTATATAAAACTTCAAAACAGCCTATTCCAGTTGAACTTCAAAACAGATCCATTTTCCAGAATGAAGACTTCTACTCTTTTTTTTTTTTTAACCTTTCTTGGACTCTCAAGATAAAACCAAGCTTGATTGTCCTCTTTCACCAAAGAAAAAAGTTTTCAAGTAGAAGTGTTCAAGCAGAAGTGCAGGACTGAATTATTCATAAAAAACCTCACAATTAAAAAGTCTATTTTACTACTTAATATTTTATTGCTTTCATACAATTTGCACTAAGAACTAATTGCTCAGAATTTCTACCTTCTGAAGCCTTAAGTAACTTATGAGTAATTTTGAAATACTTAGAAACTACTATAAAGATGCTTTTTAAGAAAGTTTATTATAGATTTAAATGGCACAAGGAACATACTATGTGTGTAGATAAGCCATATTCCAGAATCAAGACTTCTTTCTATTCACTTTTTACTCTTTATTTATTTCCACCACATGTATTGTAATAGTCACTATTTTTAGACAGTACGTCACCATAAGACAGAAATTTGTTAAATAGAAAAACAATTTATCCATATAGAAACCAACAGCAATACATATTTTAGGGAAAGCATAACGATTAAACTAATATATGTGATTTTCTGATCTCAATTTTAAAGACATTAAAATTCAGTTACAATTGAGTGAAAATTTGGTAAAATCCTAAGAAACTTAGAGGGCTACTAAAGCTACTATATCTTCTACTCACAAATACTACCATGCAAAATTTAATATGTTCATCTGTTCATTAAAATAACAAAAAAGGCAGAAATACTTTATTGAACCTGTGTAATAAAATGACATCAAATACTAGCAACCGCTAAAGCCTAGCAAACATCATGGAACGCATGGGCAGCCCGAGGCACTGGCCGGCGCAGGGCAGGCCATCCGCTTGTGGGAATGCTCCTGGTGAGGCCCATAGTCAGGTCTGGTCCCACCCGCTTCAGTCTCCCAGGAGACTTTGTACTTGCCCAAGGGCATATGTCATGGCGGCCCTGCCTGCATTCCTGAACTCTCCTAAGGCATCGTGGGACAGTAACACGCAACTTTGTAAGTTCCTGAGATACTCAACTTCTGTGTTATTACAGTATTTTTAGCTACTCTTGAGAGTTAAATATTATAATTTCTGATTAATTCAATGAAGATTAAAGGTAACTCAAAACTAGTCAGACTGAATGTAGAATTCCAAAAACAAAAAGGAACCTATCTTATCAATACTCTTTTAATTATACAAACCCATAACCACACCTAACTTTTAAGAATAACAAAAATCTGTGAACATATTTTAAATATCTAAATGCTGCAGTCTGTTGCTTCTCATACTAGGGTCTACAAGAATATTTTTAGAGATATACTAATTGAATGGAACTTGATTTCTACAACACGGGTTTAAAAAGGCATAATCTGGATGATCCGAAAGACTACTTAAAAGAGAACTGTCATTTATTTCAGTGTGAAGAGACAGCATCTTTATTTGCAAACAAATTGGGACTAAGTGATCATAAAAAGACATCATTTAATTTTGAATCCACTTGGTCTCCAACATCGCACCCAAACCTCTGGAGTTCAGCAAGCCTTTTCGTTGTTGGCTGATGCTAAAGGGGTTATGTACATTATTTGAGAATGAAAAACACTGCCATATTCAATTTATAAGGAGAAAACCCCAACACAAATAATAGAATTAATGGGCATGACTGATCTGTAACCTGATGAATATGGCTTGACTACTGTATTGTTCGAATGAGCTATAAACACAAGGCAAGTTATCAGAGAAATGTTCCAGTTGAAAAGGCCAAGTTCATCTAAATAGAAAAAATATAAATGAATCCAAAGTGATTTTTTGTTTTCACAAAACCTTTTCTTCCTATAAATGTTTATAAAGTGGTATTGACCTAAAAAAAAAGACCCATATTTATGGTTTATTTATTTTGTTCTGTCTATGGAACTCCCCAAAAGATATTTTTTCACTTATTCAAACATCTTAGTTTTATCATTAGTTAGTAGATTTAGCAAAACTAACTCAGCTATATTCACATATTAAGTAATAGTATAAATAACTCTACATACATAACATATTCAGAAGCAACAAGCAAAAATGTACTGCAGGTATAAATTGTTGACCAAATATAATATATAATTACAAAGAGCCCTCTGGAAGAATGTGGGGAAAATAGGTCTTGAGGAAACTTACATTATACAATTTAATTCTTAAAACCCTGAAAAAATATAAGCATTCATGAGATCTAGAAAATAAACCTTAAGTAATCAGAGCAGAAACTTTCCAATTTTAATTCTTGCCCTTCACTTCAAATGAGAAATAATCCAAATAAAAAAAAACTTGAAGATTTATGACAACATCCTTGTTTTAAAAAAAGCAAATCCCTCAGACTGACATTACTAAATGCCTATGTACACTAAGATTTTTTTCAAATTATAGTAGATGAATGTCTTAGTAAAGTTATCATAAAGTATCTCTCACTGTTTTATCAGACTTAGAACTAAATGCTCTTTTTCAAGATGTTAGCTCCGAGAATAAAATAACACCTGACGGTTTGAAGAAAAACTCTCCAAAGTCTATAAGAATGATTTAACTACCTAAAATGTTCTTTTTCACATAAAACAAATTAATAGGCAAATTAAATGTAAAGATAAGTATATATGTGCATGTGTGCACATACTAAATGTTTAAAAGGATACCAGTTCTGTAGTATATTATGATTCAACAATTCATTCTGATGGAGCCCACATATAGGAATACCTTAGGAAGCACTAAATTTGTTTTTTCTTCATTTTACTTTAAACTGAAGCACATACCCATTTTTAAAAAGTATTATAAAAAGTGTTTTTAAAAAGTAATGTTTCACATGTAAACAGTGCCATCTTCTGGCAGTTTGAATTGTTTGTGTTAATGTAAAATTTATTATGGGTTTTAACTGCCATTTTCTTGACAAGTTATGTGTACAGTTTATTGAGTAAAAATCCTCAGTCTAAAACCAGTTAGTTCCTTAAAAATAACCTTTAAAAAATAAAAGCATTTTTCTGCACATCTTCAGATAGATATAATTTAAAAATAGAGTAAGTCAGGAACCTTCAGTTCTGCTACTAAATCTACTATTACACGGCTACTCTGGACCTCAGTTTCCTCATCTGTAAGACTGTTCAACTTAGTCACTGTTACTTTCGTTCTAAAATTCCACTTGATTCTAGCCTTAGAAATATTTATAAGTAGTTCTAGTTTTAGCAACCTGATGTGGAATACAGGCCTGTTTCTGACACACTTTTTCATAGTTATCTCTTTTATTAATACAGATTTGTTTGGTAATGCACACTTGTTGAATTTTTATCAGAAATAAATCTTAATACTTCTTCCTGTCCAAATAGCTTTCCCCTAAACAATACATATTAGAAGGAATTGATTAAATTGTGAATAAAGGTAAACTCAAGTAACTGAAAACAAGAACAAAACTGTGTCGCGGTAAGTGTGCATGCTTTACAGGACATGGGGTCAGGGCCAGAGCAAGCACCCGAAAGTTAATGAGAACGAAGGCCCTCAATGCTTCCGGATTCTGAAGTGTCACTGCAATAAACAGGAAACAGAACAGAACAGGCTGAGAGTCTGGGCAGCTCTTCCTGACATCCCTACAGCTTCTGCCAACACTACGCTGTATTGCAGGCCTGCCACCTTGGACTTATCTCTACCACCATTTCATTCTTCCTCCATTACAGTCATCAACCCAATTCTTGTTTCACAATGTCTTGCTCTGATGCGTACTTTCTTATTCAAACCCACTGGCATCCTTCTAGCTCTCGCTGTCAACCCCCTAGGCCTGCACTACTGAAATATCTATCGGAGCCTTCTGCTTTTCAAAGAGAGATTTAAGGACTTGCCTCAGAATCATTTGGGATGCTGGCTAAACTATGTCTTCCTTAAGACCCCATAGATAGATCAGCTATGTCCAACAGTAATAGAACACGAGCCACATGTGTGATTTTAAATGTTAAATTATGTTAAAAAATGAAAAGAAACAAGTGAAATCATTTTAATATTTTACTTACTTCGATGCATGTAAAATATAATTTCAATTTGTAATCAATTTAAAAACATATCAATGTGATACTGTATATTTTTTATACTGTCTTCGAAATCTGTTTTATACTTGTAGCATACCTCAATTCAGACCAGCAAGTTTCAAGTGCCTAAGAACCACCTATAGCTAGTGGCTGTGGTCCTGGCTGTGGTCCTTCTATTCCCCCTTCTCCTTCTCCAGAATTGGAGAAGGAGAAGGGGGAATAGAAGCCAGGAATCTATGTACTGATCGAAATATCCAAGGGATTCTTTCACACTCTCGAGTCTGAGGACTGTCACTCTAGACTGTCCTATACAACATTTATCCTATAACCTTTACTGAATTTACATTTGATGAAAATGCTCCTTTAATTATGTCAACCTAAGAACCTAGAAATCTCTGGTAACTCCAGTTCAATCAACTCAGATGGGTGTTCAAAGCTCCCTAAAAATGGACTCCCCTTATCCATCCAACCTGCTCTCCAACTGGAAAATGGTTTGAAATTTCCTAGGCAAATGCTCATTCATTCAACAAATATTTGTGGAGCAGTCACGAAATGTCATTATGGAACCTCCACCAAACAGGTAAGGCACAACACACAATTCATCCTGTAATTACAACAATGCAATCTGAACACTGAAGGCAATGCTCTGAAACAACGCTTTGAGAATATATAAGAGCAGGACCTTATAGTCTGAAGGGTCAAAAAAAATATCTTTAATGCAGTAACATTTAAGTTTAAAAAGAGTATAAATATAATTGGGAATCTGAACAGATAAAATGAAATTTCTAGGCAGAGGAAAGAAAGTACATTACAAAAAGCCCTAAGGTGGAAAAGTTAGTAGAGGAGCAGGCAGACAGGTAAGAAATCTGAAAGGCGACTGAAGTAGCCAGAAGCCAGATAAGGCCAAACTCCTGAGGTTTCAGTGTTTTCTTTTTGGGTATGCAAATTTAAACAAAACAGGATTATATACTCCTTGAAAAGTACAGATCACATCTTCTGAACCTTAATTATTTCTTATATCTCCTCACAGAGCAGAAAGTAATTAATAAATACTTCCTCTATATATGGAAAACATATATTTTACTGCACTTTTAAATTTTATAGTCTTCAAATTATACTAACATTTATTTGCATGTTCGGATAGATAATTCACAAACAATTTTGCTATGAAACTCAAGGAAGTCTTCCCTGCAGTGCTGAATATTAATATAAAGTTCCTTAGAAAAACAGAGACAATTTTTACATGGAGTAAGATGCCCATTGTGGTCTACATGCGTGACGCCAGAATTCTGGCTCTAACCCAAGATCCTAGTGGAAGGAGTGAAAAGATGAGATTTAAACACACACATACTCACGCATCACCAAGACTAACGGATGTTAAAGAAAACATTTTATTGGGTCAAGTCAGCCTGTTATACCTATGCTTTATTCTTCAAACTGATTAAAATTGTGATAGAATTCTAAGATGGCCCCTCCAAACTTGTGGCCTTACAGGGCATATTCGTTTATAACCCCTCTTCTGGAGTGTGGCCAGAACCTGGGATAATGAGGAGATACCACTGCCAGAATTAGGTTTATCCAGGTGAGATTACCAGGTGTGACCTAATCAGGTGAGCCTTTAAAAGGGGCCCTGAAATCAGAGACTTAAGTGTGACAAGGCCTATGAAAGGAATATCTGGCAAAGGCACAAGACTGGCTCTGGCCAACAGCCAGCAAGACAAGGACCTCAGTCCGAGAACCACAAAGACACTAACTCTGGCAACAACCAGGGGGTTGGAAGAGGACCCCAAACCTTAGCTGAGGTCCCACGTGTAGAAGCCTTTATCTCCTCCAGCTTGTGAGACTAGCAGAGCAACCCACCTGCACCATGCCCAGACTCCTGGCCTACAGGACGCAGAAAATAAATGGATGTTGTTTTAAACCACTAATTTGTGGTAATGTGTTATGGTTATGTAGCAATAGGAAACAACTCAGGCATTCCTCAATTAATTAAATAACAATAATATGCCCGGTAAAGTTTTTCAGACCCATTTTACAAATAATTTTTCTGGCCGTTTTTTAAAAAAAAAAATTGCTTCACAATTGACGTGGACATTAATTTCCTTAATACTTCTCAGCCTAACATGAAATCACTAAATTTGAGAGTCAAAATACCCTGAAAAGTTCTTGTTAATGGGCCTTTTGGGGGATCTGCCGCCGCCTGCCGGTGGGCAAGGTGGATGGAGCCCAGACTGGGTCTCCAGACGCAGTCCCCGGCCCCCGCCCCCTGCCCACACCGTCCCACTGTCGGGCCAGCGGTGGAAGTGAGCCAGCCCAGGGCCCACAGCAGACGAGAGACAGGAGAGCGGCTGCGGCTCGTCGGATAACCTGTCCCATTTCCAAGGGAAAGCCGCGATCCCGCAGCAAGCAGGCCCCCTAAGACTGTGGTTGGGCTGCCAGCACGCAGTTGCTTTGCGAACCCCCAAAGCACTTGACAAAAGCTTCGACCGTGCACTGGGGAGTACTGCGGCCACTTAAGCCACAGCTGGCGGACAACTCATAGCCCACGGAGAATATCTTTGAAACTCAGAAGTTGTGTCCCTGGTCGCTCGGTCCGCCTGCCTAGAGAGCGGACACTAGCACCGGAATCTATTTTCTCCCCTCGGCCCCATCGATCTGACCACGACCAAAAGTGACCCAGAGGACCGAGCAGCAGGTGACCACCCGGAAGAGCCGACCGCGCCTCCCGCCGCGCCTGCGCGGTGCGCCCGCGGCGGAGGGCGGAAGGGCGGCGGGCGCGGCTGCGCCTGCGCGGCGGCGGCGGCGTGCTGCGTCGTTACTTTTGAAACGAGTGGCGGGGAGCGCTGCGGGCGCCGCGGCCGCCGTCTGCGAGTGGGCGCGCGCCGCGTCGGAGGGCCTGGCCATGGCGCTGCAGCTCTCCCGGGAGCAAGGCATCACCCTGCGCGGGAGCGCCGAAATCGTGGCCGAGTTCTTCTGTAAGTCCCGCGCAGGCCGCAGGGCGGGAGAGCGAGCCGGCCGCCCGGGAGGCCCGCGGCCCGGCCCGGCGGCGGGAACGGGGTTGGGGGGTGCGGAGCGGCCCCGGATGCACGCCTCCTGCCCCGCGGGGGAATCGGGCAGCGGGGTGCGGGCGCCTCCTCCGGACGCGCCCCCAGTCGGTGGTGGAGGTGGAGGCTCAGCGTTGCCCGGGCCTCCCGCGACGAGCCCCTTCCCCTGAGCGCTTCCCAAAGCGCAGCCCCTCCCCCAGCCCGCCCCGCTCCAGTGACCGAGGACGAAGTGCCAGGGTCTAGTGTGCATTTCCACCCGCCCCACCCCCAGGTGACTCTGAGTGGGGTGGGGATGGACTGCACTTTGGGGAGCGCAGTTCTGTACCAGGCCACTTGTACCTTCTGATGGAACCTGGCAGGACTTGCAAGGGGAGAAGAGGAAAGAGGGTGAGGCTGGCTCGAGGCGCAGAAGCCTGCTCTGACATCCTCTAACGGCGTCATCTGAGCTTGGATTTAGTTGGATTACGGTGAGATGAGATTTGGCAGTGGTAGACTGCATGTCTGCCATTTTTCATTTATTGCCACATAAATGCAGATACCTCTTTTCTTCTACTTAGAAGCAAGATTTTGAGGGTATTTAATGGCACTTTGTCCCTACTCTGCTTTCAGCAGGACACACAAAAACACGTGTTTAGGCATTTACAGTTTAATACCAGTTAGCCACGTCTAAATGTGTTTTATTTTCCGGTATTACAAAGTGACAGTGACTCACTCGTCTTGAACATTTCTTTTGCTTTCAGCATTTGGCATCAACAGCATTTTATATCAGCGTGGCGTATATCCATCTGAAACCTTTACTCGAGTTCAGAAATATGGACTCACGTTACTTGTAACTACTGATCCTGAGCTCATGAAATATCTGAATAATGTGGTGGAACAACTAAAAGGTATTTAATTGTTGGAAACAGTTTTGCCTTTTTTCACACCATCTAGGATCTACATTTTCTAGCATCTGTGATCATTTTTCAGCTTTGTACATACAAGGTATAAAACACTATCTCATATATAGTGACTCTCAATTGGGAGGAAGCAAATAATATAAATTGAAAGAAATTCCACTCTTCTCCCATCGCATTTTTGAGTGGGCAGAATATTTTGATAGGAATCTGATATGGTTTAACGAAAGTCTCCATCAACTTCAACGATTTCCATTTGTCTTTTAAAAAAATCCTACCAGTGAGTCAGTAAGCCTTTTCTGAACATTCTTTTTTTTTTTCCTTTAGCTCAAGAAGTTACTGTACTGTTGGATTAATACTTGTTTTCATCTGTTTTTTTTTTCTTTCTAGAATTCCATTGGTTTTGCTTTCATGTTTCTTTCCACTTAGGATCCTCACTTCCTATTTTTCTGAGTAGTAGCATATTTCTCCTTGTCTTCCCACTTCATCTTCCAAAGTACTAGTTCCAAAAAATGCTACAGTGTTTTTTTTTTTTAATTCATGGATCATGTTTGTTTGTTTCAAGTAGTTTCATTTTTAAAATTCAATCTTATTTATATTAACTTCAGAGCTAAATCACGCATGAGTCCCCCGTAGGGCTGCACTTGTCTGACCCGCCCTGGAACCTCCAGGCACCTATGGATCTGTCTTCATCTTGGCTTGATGGAGAATCGAAACTTGCCTAAGCAACTGGACTCTGGGGTTGTCCCCTGTGAGAGTACACTGATGACATTTCATCTCAGACAATCCTATTTAACATCTCTTATTTTCGTAAAAATGGAGGATTTGCGCCTCTTTGAGGCAAATTGTTCAGTCTGCTTTGAATCCCATCCCTCTAGCCTTCCTATGGGCTCTACCCTATTTCTTTGTGTTTTTGACTTATTCTGATTTGGATCATTTCCAATTTTAAAAGAAAAAAAATTAACCACCCAATCTCTTTCTTTTCAGAGCTAAACTGGTGAAAAGTTGTCAGTCTGTGCTAGGGGTCAGCTAGGCCGAGAGGCCTGATCCAGCATATGGCCTGTTTTTGTGCTGTCTACAAGTCAAAACTATTTGTACACATTTAAAAGATTGTTTTAGAAAAAAAAATATATGCAAGGAAGACACAGGTGACCCACATACCTTAAATATTACTAAGTTATTTTCTGTGTCTTTAAAAGCCACTGTTGGTTCCTGAACATACTACCCCAATGTCCAGGGTGAATTCAGGGCTGGATCTCTCTCTAGATGACCTCTGATAGTGTGCGGCATCACTGACAGCCTAGTGTGGTTGACTCAGAACTTCCATCTAACACAGGCCCTCCCTGACACCAGGTGGAGTGGCTCCCGTATATCTTTATGTGGCTATCCCAGAGATAACTTCAGACTCAGGGTGTGAAAACTACATTTAAGGTCAGCATCGTTTCAGTTCTCTGTCCTCTCAGTGACTGGACCATCCGTCCCAACAGCGATCATCCAGAATCTGGGGGCTTTCCTACAGATACACCCTCTCCTGTCCTTCTGTATATTACATGTTTTCGAGTCTCAGACCTAAATTCATAGTGTAGCTAGAACTCCCTCAGGGAGTCAGCTTTTGCCATTTTATGCTCTCTTTGCTTCGTATATCACACCTAGCAGTTCTCATGGTAATCTCACGTTTACTGGTGCAAGGACTAGTGCCCGTCTCCCACACTTGTACCGTGGGTTAGGATGGAAGTAGTGCATGTCCCCTGCTCCTCAGCACCCAGTCCCACACCCAGCACAGGTGCTGGGAATTTGAAAACAGGTGGGTTATGGGTGGGGCAAGTTTCCTGTGCAGGCTGGGGTTCCAGAATGCCAGGGGTAAGAATCTGCCGAGGGCGTGACAGTCACTCTGTGATGCAGCAGAGCAGTAACGGTGCCTTGTTGTGTATTGCAGACTGGTTATACAAGTGTTCGGTTCAGAAACTGGTGGTAGTCATCTCAAACATTGAAAATGGCGAGGTCCTGGAAAGATGGCAATTTGATATTGAGTGTGACAAGACTGCCAAAGATGATAGGTAAGTATGGATTAAATTGTTTCCACTTTTATACATTTTTTTCCAAAATGTTTTCTTTACTAGATGAGTTCTGATTATATTGAACTAATTTCATGTAAAGTATAATTTGTTTCTCAGATGTGTTCATTTGAGTTCAGTCTCCTGTGGAAAAGAGTTCTACTCACTTTAGCTTGTCGTTGGTTTGTATAGTGCACTTTTAACATAATTGCTTTGCATCTTACTCTGTGAATTCCACACTTTGACGTTTATGGTAGTGTTTGAAAAACCACACATGATATCAGATGGGCCCTTTAGTGAGCTCTTAGGGTGCTTGTACCATCAGGGTGATCCCAGACTTTCCCGGCTTAAGGTACGGCTATTATTGCCACAGACTCCCGAAGACACTTCATAAGCTGGAGTTTCCAGACCCACTGGTGGGAAGTGCCCATCGTTACACACGGTCTCACACTGGCCTAGGCGTCCGTACCTGTAAACTCAGAACCATTTATCCTAATGCAGTAAAGTTTCCTTCTGAAGCCTTTGATCTATGTTAGGAAATCTCAAGCTTATAAAAATCATTCGAGGCAATAGGGAATTAGACATTTGGGCATTAGCAACAATGCAAAATGATTTTCCCAATTAAATGTTTTAGATACTAGTCATTTTTATTTTAAGAAGTGGTAAAGTTTTCCTCACTTGAGCCACTCGACAGGTAGTGGTTCTAGTCATTTGCTACTGAATGACCTGACACTAAGACCAACCCTAAAAGATGATTGGAAGGGTAAATGACTAAGGTACATATTGTGCCAACTGGGTTATAAGTCTAAGGATATGCTCATTAAAAAACACTCCTTTTTAATATTTTGATTATTTGATTTTGGAAGCATTTAATGAACTAAATAAATAATCTTACCAATGTTTTAAATGTGTTAAAACTAAAAATGAGTCAGTATGGTTTTTTTGACAGCACACCCAGAGAAAAGTCTCAGAAGGCTATCCAAGATGAAATCCGCTCAGTGATCAGACAGATCACAGCTACTGTCACATTCCTGCCACTACTGGAAGTGTCCTGTAAGTATTACACAGCTTCACATGGGCTTAAATCTGTTGGGGAAAAGACTAATCTGCTGTTTTAAGAATTATCCCTTTATTAAATTTTTTTCATAATTATCAATATTATATACTTTGAGGAAAAATACTATAAAGCAAAAGTTATATGCATTCTAGAAAACTTAGAAATTCTGAAAAGGAATGAAAGTATTCCACAGCACTCACTCTTGAACATTTTGATGTAATTCCTTTCGCTATTTTTATTGTCTGCACATTTTTTGTGCATATAATTAAGACTAGCTTTAATTGTGTCTTGCTTTTCTTAGTTACTCCTTAGTCGTCAGACTTTTCCTGAATACCTGCTGTATAACCAGCTACATACCAGCCACTGTTCTGCACACTGGGACACAGCAGTCACAGAATCAGCACATTCATGTTCTGTATCTTAACAGTCATGTTGTCCCATGTGATTATACACTTTCTGCAAATATTTTTTAATGGTTCTCTCTTTAAAGAAAAAACTTGAATGTCATAAGATGAAATAAAAGGAGTGTAGTTATTTTCCACTAAAAGAAATTTCCACCGGGGAAGAGCAGTAACCTAGTAATTAGAGACCAGGCTAACCTCCCTTTCTGGCAATATGGGTGGTTCAAAATGAGAGAGAAACGGGGACAGTAGTTTTACTTTTGAAAAAAATAATGTACTTCAATGATCTTGTCCCGTATTTAGGTTCATTTGATCTGCTGATATATACAGACAAGGATTTGGTTGTACCTGAAAAATGGGAAGAGTCGGGACCACAGTTCATTACCAATTCTGAGCAAGTCCGTCTTCGTTCCTTCACTACTACAATCCACAAAGTAAATAGCTTGGTAGCCTACAAAATCCCTGTCAATGACTGAAGATGAGATGAGAACAGTGATGTAATTCTCAACTGTGCTTTTCCTGAAGCCAAGTCAACTATAGTTCATGTGTTTTATTTCATTGGTTAATTTTTAGATGGGAAAACTTAACATACTTCACTGAGCTATGCATAATTGTCCTATTTTTTGGTACCTGTTTGACTTTCTAGAGGGTGGACATAATTCTTTTGCACACTGTTCAAAAGGCAACCAGCACGTTACATCAGCGCTGCAATGTCAGTTCCTTTGAAGGTGGTAAATATAGATGACAAAACTTCCGCTATAAAGCTAAATGCCTTCCTAAATCAGATCTTCTGGTCAAGTAGCTTGACTCAGAATATAGGTGGGGAGATAATTAAATGTGAAACACTGCAAAAGAAGTCTGAATATTCAGAATCTTTGTTTAGATCCTAAAGTAACTGGTAATCCATAAACAAAGTATTGCTATTGGGTCCTTTTGCCATTTATTTCATTTGTATAGTTTCCATATTGAAAAAACTCCAATTATTTGATTTTAATTTATATAACTAACACCTACAAAGCTATGGATAGTTCTACTTTTTAAATTCTGGTGATACAGAACTCTTAAAAATGTCTTCGTGTTTTATAAAATCAAGCTTTAAATAACTGATAAATAAAGTTAAATGTGTATGTTTAAATGTGTCATAAATTATTTCTGTGCTGGTGTGGTGTTAACAGTTAAGTAGTACGATGGATTCAGCACAATCACCCCTTATCTGTGGCTGGGCTTTCTGTGGTGTCAGTTACCCATGGTCCAAAAATATTAAATGGAAGATTCCAGAAATAAACAATTCATAGGTTTCAAATGGCAGATAGCATGACAAAAGCTCATGCCATCTAGCTCTGTCCTCCCCAGGGACATGAACCATCTTTGTCCATTGTCTCCAGGCTATAGACACTCCCCACCCTTCTGTCACACAGCACCCTTCACAGTGATCAGATCGACTACCAAGGAGTGACAGTGCTTGTTCAGGTCCCTCTCCCTTTACTTGATGGCCCCAAAGTGCAAGAGCAGTGATGCTGACGATTCAGATGTGCCAAAGAGAAGCCATGAGGTGCTGCTTCCTTTAAATGCAAAGGTATGTAAGTACAGGAAAACAGCATCTATAGGGTTTGGTACTACCCACAGTTTCAGGCATCTACTGGGGATCTTGGATAAGGGGGGATGACTGCCTAGCTAATATTTCTTGTGCAGACTGGGTTGTAGGGCCTAAGAATACAAAGTCAAGTCTTGAAGTACTTTGAATTTAATGGACAAGCCTTGATTATATCCCCTGCACCTCCTAACAGTAAACTTCAGTGTGTGGAGGGATCAGTTTTATTTGGAATTAATAGTTAGCAAGTATTGGATTGTAGAAGCCTTCTGTACTCAGTTTACTGTCAGCCTAGTGTTCCTTATACATGTAAACACCATGTCTACTCCTGTGCCTGTGGCTTCACTGATTCTCATCAGGTATGTTCTTTTATCCAGTTCCTACCTTATTTTCCAAGGTCAATTTAAGACAAACTTCTAGTCTGTTCTAAATCTTATTTTGTAATAATTCAATTTATCATGGGGTTAGCATCAGACACTGTTCTAAGCTCTTTATGTGAATTCATTTGACCTTCACTATTAGGTATGCATAGTCTATCCGTTCACTCAAAAATTACATACTAAACATCTATTAACGTGCAGAACACCGTGTGCCATGTGCCAGAGTGGAATGAAGTCCTTCCCTTTCTGAAGCTTGAGATTTCGAGAGGAAAACAAACACATTCACTTAATTACGTGTTTGTCTTCGTTCTTTCATCTCAAGTCTGATCTAACTGCGTGCTTGGTATGGGTGAAGGGCAATGTCTATGTCCTTCCACCTCTCTGTGCTGGGCACAGGCGCCAGGTGTGATGCCGGGGATGGTGGGTGCTCTTGAGAAGCCCACTCCCTAGCAGTCGTTGAAGCAATCTAATTGAGGTCCCCCCACAGGTCTTTTATCCCTGAATAGGAAAAGTAGATCTACAGAAATGGAAAGATGCTGAGTCAGCTTTAGTCAAGAGTCAGGTTTCCAAACGACATGAGGACGCTGTTCAGATGAAAACATTTGCATTCTTGGGCTGTTCATAACCTCTCAACATTTATGTGATAAATGGACCACTGGTGTGGCCCAGTGATCAACCCACATGACTCAGATTGATGGTTTCAAGGAAAGTGCCAATGAAAAAGCTTTGTATTTTAGCAATCTGAGATGTAACACTAATAGTTCATGAACATGTGAAAGCGTGTTTTTAAATACAATGACCACTTCATCTCGGCCAACATTAATGAATGGTTAAATCAGATTTCGATGCTACTTGCATGTTACCATCTACTTAGTGAGGTTTCTGAGGAGCTGGCTAGGATCTTTTTTACTCCTTACAGATCATGTGCTAATTAAGAAATAAATACATCGGAGCTGAGTGGGGACGGAGCCATTGAGCATCAGTACAGCTAGATGGAAAAGCTCTGGCCTCTGAGTCCAGCAGACTGGCCCCACCCTCTTTCGACACCTTGACGCTGACGTTAGGAAGGAAATGGTGAAACTGACAGGTGGAAGAATTGTGTCTGACTTCCACGCCACGTTCAAACACAGCAAAGCCAAGTTCCTGGTCTAGACTCCGGCAAGTTGCGCTTGCTATAGGCAGAGGAGTGAAAACACTGCAGGTGAGCCCATGGAGGAAAACAGCCCCAGAAGCCAGCAAAGCGCACCTGGTCCTCGGGCTCCTCCCACCCCGCCATCAGGCAGAGGGGCGCTCACACTGAGGAACACGGAGCTCAGGGACTGCTGGATGGCTTTTTCTGCACAGCAACCACCGCAGAATATCAACAAGGAGCATTTTCCCCCAACAAGTCTGCAGGGCGACTGCATGCCTGTCTCATTCCCATGCATGTCTGCAGGTCACATGTCTCATCTGCCACTGAGGGCAGAGGCTGCCAGGACTCAGGCAGAGCTTCAGAACACTCCCGCTAAGGCACCGCTCCCCACCCAGGCACCATTTCTGGCTAAGCCAATTTCAGTGGGGCAGGAAATACTCTCTTCCCGTGGAGATGGGAGGGGTGAAAATCTGATCAATGATGAATGAGATCTAACAGACCAAGGGTTGTACACTTTTTCTTAAAGGAACAGTAGAGGCTCTGCAGGCACACAGTCTCTCCCACACCGACCCCAGTCAGAAAGCAGCCGGAGACACTGACAGGTAAGTGGATGAGGACGGGTGCCTTCCGATCACAAAACCAGGCAGAGGGCTGATCTGGCCCACGGGGTATGGTTGCCAGCCCTGTACTCGATCACAGCTCGCCCTTCTGTCAGTATGCAACCTCACCTGGGCTCAGAGCATTTGCTTTGTGACATTTAGGGCTTGTGTTTACAACATCAACATCTGTTAGCTCCATCTACATACCTCGTATTGGGCGTCCTCCTCTATCTTATCTCAATCTCATATTCCCTGAAACACAGCTGGCTACGTCTTTGAAGTACTTCCTCAGGACACCTCACAGCGAATTCTGATCTGAAAACTTGAGGAAAAAGGTTCTCTGGCATATGATACATAAAAAAGAGACTCAGACTAGCATAAAGGCCCTATACCTCTGTTTTCAATCACTATATAAACATGTATGCCGAGTAAACACTTTTATTAGAATGCTTGATTCAGGATTCTTAGGTTCATTACCTTCTTTTATATTTTAGAATAGAGATTCAATTATTAGCTTAATAATGTAGGTGTCTATACAGGCATTTAATATTTTTTTACCTTCATTTTTTTAGTCAGTAAAATTCATATTAATTGTATTATATATTAAAGGTCAGAATAGCTATAACCCTATCTTGTAACACCTATTTTTTCCACCAGATGTCACCAATGCTGTAATACTCAAATTCAGGTGAATTTCTTTTGACTCAGACTATGATCAGCTTTTATTTTGAGATATCTGGCTACAAAAATATAAAGACAACAGCACAGGGGAATATGATATCTGTTATTTGCTAGGCACTTTACATGAATTATTAAATTCTCATGCTTTAGTGCATAAGTAGAACTGTGGGACCAATGGGCATGCAAATTACACTGTTCCTTAAAGCTTAGACAGTCACTCTGTCCATCCTTTTAGCATTTGAGTGTTCAGAACAAATTGTTTTCCTTTGCGGTATCTCACAGAACTTGACTATATCTCCTTGGGTGAGTTTGTGTTTATACTTCCCTCAGATGACTTTGACCAATGAGTGGAAAAAAACAAAGGACAAAGAGGACTT